>BROG01001049.1:0-156174 GCA_030159075.1 Atrina japonica | reverse complement strand
GATCAAACAAACAATCGGTGTTCCCATGGGCACCAACTGTGCTTCTATATTAATCAATTTGTTCCTCTATACATACGAAGCCTAATTCATTTAAGAGTATGTAAATCAGAAAAACGAAAAGATAGCAAAGTTATTTCTAAAATTATATTGATTATGTGTTAATAACTGTTAAAAATAACCACAATTAGTTATATGTTTTGCCACGCTAAGCATTGTTAATGAAATATGAAAATCACAGACACCAAAGTATTACTCTACAGTTGTTTAGGAAACAATATACAAATCTGGTGAACACTGGATAAGCAGGGAACTCTAGAAATCTAGAGGTGGGATCAGGTGCCATAGAGGTGGCATAATTACCAGAATATGAATTACCTGTTATCACTGAAATAAACATCAAATTGAAATATATATACAAATGTATATTTCTTTGGGAAAGGAAAAATGTTCTCTTAAAGCAGTCTGACGACGGCAAAAGTTTGAAATTATTGTTTAAAAGTATTAATCCATATTGATACATTTGAAAGATCACTAAACAGGAAATATTCTATATTTATGGTGATTTTTAAAACTTTGGTAAACTTAGGTTTAACGAACATATTGTACATTGCAATACAATAATTATGTGAGGAAAAAGTTATACGGAAGTGACCTCTGCGTCAAACAAAAACACAATCGTAAGCACGATTGTTTAAATATCTGTTGAAACTGATATTTATAACCACTAGGTCGATGCCACTGCTGGTGGACCGTTTGAGTCCCCGAGGGTATACACAAACCTAGTATCTGGTATTTCAGTACCAGCTGTTCATCTTATACTAAAGTAATACTTGGCACTGTTAACACCATTTAAATTCGAATTTTTTTTAAAGCTAAGATAGTCATTTTTTTTACAGTGGTTACTCTTATACGGATTTCGGCTATACTTTAAGAGATATTATTTGGCCTTGTATGATATCACTTTATCTTTAGAAAATACACATACTTTTCAAATTGGAGCTCAACTGATGAAGACTAATTGATAGATACGATATCGTCTTGAGCATTATAACTTTGGTATTATGTTTATAATGTTTATAACCACTATGTCGATGCCACTGCTGGTGGACCGTTTGAGTCCCCGAGGGTATACACAAACCTAGTATCTGGTTTTTCAGTACCAGCTGTTCATTTATACTAAAGTAATATTTGGCACTGTTAACACCATTTAAATTCGAAATATTTTAAAGCTAAGATAGTCATTTTTTTACAGTGGTTACTCTTATACGGATTTCGGCTATACTTTAAGAGATATTATTTGACCTTGTATGATACCACTTTATCTTTCGAAAATACACATACTTTTCAAATTGGAGCTCAACTGATGAAGTCTAATTGACAGAAACGATATCGTCTTGAGCATTATAACTTTGGTATTATGTTTATAATATTTATAACCACTAGGTCGATGCCACTGCTGGTGGACCGTTTGAGTCCCCGAGGATATACACAAACCTAGTATCTGGTATTTCAGTACCAGCTGTTCATCTTATACTAAAGTAATATTTGGCACTGTTAACACCATTTAAATTCGAAATTTTTTTAAAGCTAAGATAGTCATTTTTTACAGTGGTTTCTCTTAGACGGATTTCGGCTATACTTTAAGAGATATTATTTGGCCTTGTATGATACCACTTTATCTTTAGAAAATACACATACTTTTCAAATTGGAGCTCAACTGATGAAGTCTAATTGACAGAAACGATATCGTCTTGAGCATTACAACTTTGGTATTATGTTTATAATATTTATAACCACTAGGTCGATGTTAAACCATGTTTTGCGCTGGCGGCCATGTTTTTGGTGGATCGGAAAAATTTTAACAATCTTACTTCAACTTTGTTCAGTAGGTAGGAGATAATCTAATTAAGATTTTCTCATAGGGTCCAATGTTAAACTATGGTATATCCTGCATTGGCAGTCATGTTTTTTTTTTTTTTGGGGGGGGGGGGGGTTGCGGATCGGAGAACTTTGAACATTCCTAGTAGGGCCTTCCATATATCATTCCAGCAAAGTTTGGTTCAAAATTAGTTTCAGAGAGGATTATCAAAATGTATTTTTCCCCCATAGGATCCAGTGTTGAACAAATGTAAATCCGGAAATTTTCGCGGGATTTTATTTTTGCTAAACAAAATTTTTGAAGTTATTCGGGAGAGGATATTTTTGCGATTCCAAATGCCCATTTCGTCATACTATTTTCATGATAACTTATTTTTGCAAGCGAGAGCGTAAATCAAATTCTCCCGAATAAAACCGGATTTACAGTATGTCCTGCGCTGGCAGCCATGTTTTTTGGCAGATTTTTAAAATTTGGGCAATTTTAGTAAAGGACCCTCCATGCATCATTCCTGTAAGGTTTAATTTAAGGGCCCAACTGGCCCCTGAATTTCAAGAGTTAATCTGCAGTCCTGCTATATAATAAAAAAATGTTTTGAAGATATATTAAGGCAAAAATGACAAAAATCTTTTAATTTGACATGTCTACTTCAATTAACATAAAAGGGTCATGATATGACTTTAGGCACATGGAGACTTAAGTAGTTTTCCTACAAAATATTTTTTTCTTTTTCTGATAATTTTCAACTCATAAAGCCAAAAAATAGAGAAGATAATTAATTTGGTTTTAAGTAGCATGTGCTCCATAAAACTGCTTGAAAAGAACAAATTTTAGGATTTTTAAAATAAATCCACGAGAAAAACACCCTTTGAAACTCAATGAAAAATGAACAGGGGATCCCCTAATCCCAGCTAACAAGCTGGGTCTGGGGAGCATATGCTCAGTCAAACTGCTGGAAATGAAAGTACAAATACTGAATAAAACTCATATTCCAGGGCTGGGGTTAATCTACATGACAATTTGGGGCCAGTCAAAAGAAAATCGCTAAATATTCAATAGCAAGGGCAATAGCTCAAAACAGAAGTAAGATTTTTCAGAATATTCAGTATACTCAGATCTTGTGTTACTAGTCATATTTGAAATTTATACTTTTAATATAGCTATTATATATCGGTGTGTGTGTGTGTGTGTGTGTGTGGTTTTGGAGATAATAGCCAAAAACTATGAAAATCGCTAAAAATCAACATTTCAGGGGCATAACCTCCAAAACAGGAAGTCATATTTTTCAGAAATTTTCAGCATACATAGATCTTGTGTTACTGATCATAACTGCAATTTATACTTTCAATATAGCTATTATAGTTTTAGAGGTAATGGCCGAAAACTATGAAAATCGCTAAAAATCGACATTTCAGGGGTCATAACTCAAAATAAATATTTTAGATTCTTCCAAAATTTTTAACACAGGTAGATCTTATTCTGTTAATCATTTTGGCCAGTTAGTGTTGATGCATTTTGTACAATTAAAAAAAAAAAATAGCGCAAAACTCCGAAAATCAACGTTTCAGTTGCAATAACTCAAAATCGGGTCATCAGACTCATCCAAAATTTTGTCCTGCCATTAATTTCTGGCTAATTAGTTTTGACGCGTTTTGTTTGGACTTTGAGCTATACTGCAGTTTTGAACCCTATGCTCTCTTTATAGCTATGGCGGCCATGGTGAATGGTCGACAAACATACCGGATATAATTTTGTATCTAGACACCCTAAGAACGTGTGTGACCATGTTTGGTTCCATATGGCCTTGTGGTTTCAGAGTAAAATATCTTTTAAAAAGTTTACGACGGACGGACAACGGACGCCAAGTGATGGCAGTAGCTCACATGACCATTCGGGTCAGGTGAGTTAACAATTCGATTCTGTCACGTTTGCTTTTCAAAGAAAAATCGTCCCTGATGTTATTCGTTTGTTAAACAAACGTAGGCATTCTGTAAGGAAAGGGAACATAGCCCATGACAAATTTGACCACTGCTTTCGTGTTATTTCATGTCATGTGATAAGTAATTGACCAATCGCTGATCGAGAACTTTACATAGGTTATAATAAATAGTACCTGGTATTTCGGTATCAGCCAATTATTTTATACTAAAGTAATGTTTTGCTCAGATACCACATGTTTAATTCTAAACTTCAGTTTACAGTGGGTACTCTTAGACGGATTTGGCAACACATTTATATTTTATAACATGGCCTTGTATGATACCACTTTTTCTTTCGGATATATATTTATATTAAATTCGAAATGAACTGATAAAGTCCTATTGGCAGAAACGATCGTATTTAGCATTTGTTTTGGACCCATTTGTAAAACTATAACTTTGGTATTGTAAATTATATCACAATTTAAAACCTAATGTAAACTTTACACTTACCTGTATTCTATGTAAAAATATATCGGTTTCTCGACATCAGTTTCACCGTTCCTGTACCCGAACTGTTTACTTCATTTATATATAGCCCATGGACTACACCTAGAGGAATTGACCAATAGTGTTAGTGCAACGTCAGCTTTAATTAAAGCATTCGTGAGTTTATAAAAAAAAAAACATATTGGAAATTGAAATGAACATCAGTGTACTGTGTCAAAAAAGCAATATGCTGCAATATGGATATTCATCAAGGGGAGAACGTTGGAAACTCTGATAAGATATTAGGTATTTGAGTAGACAATTTTGTTTTTCTTTCCTGTATGATTTTGAAAACGGACAAAAGCATTTCTTTGAAGTTTTTAATAAATCTTGTAATTCTACGGGTAACGCGAGAAGATTAGTAATAAAGGAGAAAGAAAATATAAAACATGTATACTCAGCAAAATGTCAACTGATAGTGATATAGAATGTCTTCTAATGCATGAAATGAATTTTTTTTATTGGAAATGAAGGTAATTTTCTTGTTACAACCAATCACGAATTTACATGTACAGGATATAAAGCAGAGATAATCATGACTTATGTAAGCGTGATAAATCGTTATTCCTATTTTTTTTCACCCAATCTATGATTCCCAGAAATACCCTTAAGTTTCCCTCTGGCACTGTTATTTTTTGGTGAAATTCATTGTTATAATTTTCAATAAACCATTTTCGAGTTGTCCGGATCCGTTACGATTCTTCATTATAGTATGCACCATCAGACAAAACTTTGGGCAACATCATTTCCGGTTAAATAATTTATTGTATAAAATGATATAGAATATACTATTCCAACAAACTGAACGGCATGGAACAACTCTGAAAATGTCTGTTTACGGCTTTTAATGACAAATATAAAAGTCATTCGCCAGTTTATGTTGCTTAGATATCAACTATTCACTCAAATACATTTGTCTGTGTAATACTACAATGTAATATTCATAGCAAACTCGTTTTGGCCAAATATAATCTATTTTCTTTTGCAATATATGCACATGTTCTGCACTGCTTTGAGTTGTATTTTAAAATTGAAAATATTCCTAGTACAAACTTAATACCAATGTTATTGCTTTGCAAAAAAAGGTCAAAATAAATTCTCGAGACCATTGTTTCTGTTTGTAGAAATGAAGAAGTACAAGAGAATAATCTTAAACCCAGTAGAAAATCGAAGGTCCATTAGAGTATGACAAATCTGATATAAAATCTTCCCAACACGAAGACAATTGCGAATCACAAACGGGGTGGGAACAGGTGTCCGGTAGTTGTCAGCGCACACTGTTAGCATGTCATCCCCCATTAGACATCATAAGCTGATCTCAATTCTTAAATATATGTCTATTTGTGAAAGCGAGATGGGTATCATAGAGGACCAAATATGAAACATTTTTTCTAAATCCTGCTAAGCGTATCCATTTAAAATATCTATTTTAGTTTTTGAAGAGTTTCAAGTTGAAACAATGTTACTATCCATAGGAAGCATTACTTTAGTATAAAATAATCCAGTCGTTCTGAAATATCAGCTGCTAAGTTAATGTACACCCTGGGAACTTACTATCAGTGACAAAGACCAAGTGGTTATAAATATTAATCAATACCAATGTTATAGTTTTGCAAAAGTGTAAACTGTGAAAGAAGAACTGTGACAATATAAAAATCACAGATACAAAAGTATCAATCGTCAGGATGTAAAGGATGCATATACAAATCTGATGAACAATGGACAAACACGAACCTCTGGAAATCCAGAGATGGGATCAGGTGTCATGGAGGAGTAAGCCACCCCTGTGACTTGTTACAGTCACCGCGAGTCCACAGTCAAATCCAATAAAGTAAGTGAGGAATATATCCTAAACACAACTGGTACAGACTACTCCGACAGATGATTATCTTATACTAAAGTAATATTTGGCACTGATAACACCATTTAAATTCCAAAGTTTTCTGAAGCTACTACAGTCATCTTTTTACAGTGGTTACTCTTAGACGGATTTCGGCTATACTTTTAGATTTTTATGATACCACTTTCTCTTTAGAAAATACATATACATTTTAAATTGGAGCTCAACTGATGAAGACTAATTGACAGAAACGATCGTCTTGAGCATTAGAACTTTGGTATTATGTTTAAAAATGTTATAACCACTAGGTCGTTGTCACTGCTGGTTAACCGTTTGAGTCCCCGATGGTATACATAAACCTAGTACCTGGTATGTCGGAACCAGCTGATTATCCTATACTAAAGTAATATTTGGCACTGATAACACCATTTAAATTCCAAAGTTTTCTAAAGCTAAGATAGTCATCTTTCTACAGTGGTTTCTCTTAGACGGATTTCGACTGCACTTTTAGATTTATTATTTGACCTTGTATGATACTAGTTTCTCTTTAGAAAATATATATATATATATATATATATATATATATATATATATATATATATATATATATATATATATATATATATATATTAAATTGGAGCTCAACTGATGAAGTCTCATTGACAGAAACGATCGTCTTGAGCATTATATCTTTGGTATTATGTTTAAAATATACTCAACAACCGCTACCGAACAGGTAACTCAACATTTCATATAGTGAAATAAAGTGATTGCCAAAAAGATCATTATATCAACCGTAAAATGTGCGGAACGTTGACGTCAAGCAAATTTCCCGATATATCCGTCACAATAATAAGATTTGTTAATCAATTTTAATTAGTGATGTTTTACACGTGGTAGAAATTATCATCAGTTTATCAATGCCAACATGTTTTTACTTTTTACTTATTTACCAGGGGTTGTAACAAAAAGTGAAAGTGGAAATAAAAGAATTATAATTAATTTTTGCTTTACTTTGTGGTATAACAAATGGTAAATCAAACGTGGAAGCATAACGTCACAGAACAATTGTATTGAAACATAACTTTTAGCCGACAAAGGTAGGGTTTTTCAACGTGTAGCGCACGTCGTGTCATGTATCTTTGGTTTACATTCTAAACCGACACACCCGTGACGTTGACTTCTCAGGGTAGTCCAAATGAGTTCCCGAGGATATACATAATACTAGTATCTCATTTTTCTGTGCCGACTGATAATCTTATAATACTAAAGTAATATTACGCACTGACAACACCATACATATTCTAAAATCTTCAAAAGCTAAGACAGTCATCTTCGTACCGTTGTCACGCTTGCTATACATTTATATTTATTATTCGGCCTTGTATGATACCACTTTCTCTTTAGAAACTATGCATCTATTATGAACTGGAACTGAACTGATGAGATCTTATTTGACAGAACCGTTCTTTTTAGAATTATGACTTTGGTATTGTGTTTATAATGTTCACAACTTTTTCAAGTTGTATGTACAATTTGTTACAGGGAGTCAAACACCACAATCCGCTTGCGAGTCGAACGCTCTACTACTAGATAACCACGGGCGATTTTGTTATATTGTATTATTAAATGGATACTAGTGTATCAAAGCAGTAGGGACAAAGCTGATCGATTGAATAAATTTCAGATGTCGTTATTTGTATATACATTTGTACATGTATGTATGGTAGATCAATGCTATTAAAGCTACCCAACTGACAGACTCCAACTGGTCTGATTTTTGAGGTGCTCTCTTAAGCCCGGAACTGTACATATTACATGTCTATCAAGATACAGAAAATGTTTGGTCTGAAATATGAGGTGGTCTGCTATGTGGTGTGATCTTGGGCGAGGTTCCATTGTATTCATATACAGCTCAAGTGAAACAGTATTTGTATTATTTTCATTTTTGTGTCAGGAGTTATCTCTCTTTGTATATCGTTCGTGTGCTCTGTGTACAGCTACTTCACAGAACAGTATGATACATCAAGCGCGCCGAAAAACAGAGTCTGTTAGACACGAAATCTCGATTAACGATTTTGACAAATTTTGCACATTTCAACACACTCACAAATTTTATCTCAATAATATTATCTTCAGAATTGATCATGTTTATTTCTGTAATTATATGTTGTATCAAAATAAGTAATACGATACAACGGAACCGTGCCTAAAGACCACCTCGTATACGAGACGGCATCGCATTTAAGACCACAAATTTTCAGTTTCTCGAAAAATATTTAATAAGTACAGAATCTCACTTAAGAGACCACCTTACTCATCAAACCACTTTGAGTCAGTCAATTAGATGGTCATAACCCTTTAAACTCTACATACCATAATAGACTTTTCTAAACAATAGACAAGAGCATACCATCTAAATACTTAGGGGTAAAAGGGTTAATAATAAGGTTCCACTCTATGTTAATAATTTCAAAAGTCCTCTGAAATATTGTCTCGTGTAGGGTCATTTCATTTTTTCACCTAAAGTTTTATAATAATAACTCAATGAGTTTCACAAAACTATTATATCTAAATTTACTATATATAACCAGCAAACAAATGAATTAACATAAGTAACTCGCGTGTCCTTTCTCTTCTTCATAATTTAAAGCAATACAATTCATAGTATTTTTAGTACGTAGAATATAAAACAGAAACTATAATTTTGGATAATTCTGTGAAAAGCATCTTGTATAATGCAGACTGGTAGTTTTATACCCAATCTGCCTGACAAGAAACATAGTATGAACTAAATATCTTATCTAAGGTTGACAAGTATGTGTCTAATTCTTGATTTCAAGCCATACACACACACAAACACACACACACACACACACGTATATAATAGTTTAATTAATGATATAAATCCTTAGTCCTTCACAGTAAGTTATTTATCACTACAGTGTTATTTTATCATTATTTGATACTAGCCAGAACACACCGTGCTTCATTTGATATCTATACAGTTGATGATCATGTATGTCATTTATATTTGTATATTTGTATATTTTATGTTATTATATTATATGTTTTGTGTTAATCTCTGTTTCTTTCTAATCATATGTTTGTTTAAATTAAAAAGGTATATACCAGGTTTTCCATACACCAACATACATGTATTTGAGGTTGTCTATTATGAATCGTTCTTGTACACACACACACACATTTGATAATAAGATATGTATACATGATGTGAAGTTTGTGGACAGGATTTTGAATGATTTACTTTAAGCCTAAATGTTAAATTCTAGAACTGCGGTCAGAAGTCTGTATAGTAAACTTTGTACTATGTACAGCATACACCATTGGTAAATATACACACACACACAATATATATATATATATATATATATATATATATATATATATATATATATATATATATATATATATATATATATATATATATATATATATATATATATTCTTCACTTCAAATGTTGTGTATTAAGCGTTTTTTCAGTTCTAATTGTCCTTATAGAAATGCCACACACAAGATTTCTGGCAACCGTGACTTTATCCTAAACCCGTCTTATTAATTTTCTAAATGAACTATGCACATGCAAGCTAAGTCTGATAAGCCGAGATTCGGCATCTAATTTACTTAGCGATATCTGCTTCAACATGTAAAGCCTTGTCTATTCTTGTATGACTAGCTCCGATAATACGAATTTTTATCGTATAGTTGACAAGAGGTATAATAATATGTTCTGGCGCTCAGAGTATTGGGATAAAAATTATCAAATTTCTATCTTATGTGCCTTAGTTTATACTATTTTATCATATGCTCGAATTACCCTGTTCTATCTATCGCAAATTTTGTGATAAAACTTGGTTTTATACCTCAATTTTCAGTCTTCTTCGTTATTTCTCTGCCTCTTGTTGGCTTGTCTATTTACTTGAGCACTTATATTCGTTCAAATCTTTATTTTCTCTATTTGTGTTACATTTGACGTTACATTTATTTTGTTATGGATATAAACGTCATCCTGATTAACACCAGTGACGGAAACACGTCATCTGTAAGTATATTCTGATGTTGTTAAGTTTGAGTTCAGTATTGACTAATACTCGACTAAATTTGTACCCAGTAAATGGATACTCGTGTAAATTAGCACCCATGTAAATTGATATATACGGACCGCTGTAGTTCAAGAAACTGGATCTCTTTTATGTCCATACATTTGGTACATGGCTTACCGATTGTAAATGGTGTGTAAATATTCAAAGTCAAACGTTGGCGTAGGTCCGAAGCGACCAAATATTTCACAAAAATTTTATTTGAATTGAAAATGATAAAGATCCATTTTAACAACCATGCTGTGAATCATGTTGTATATGAATACCTCTAGTTAAAACTTGAGTTACATAATTTTGCAGTATCGAAACGTTAGTTATATTACCAATATAATCGGAACAGATGCCACTACTTTTACAGCCGATACATTTTTAAAAATATTTTACATTTTGTAGTTACATAAACATTCTTGATCAAAGTGACCAAAAAAAATAACAGTTTTAAAAAATATATAAAATTGCATAAATTTTCAGCTTAGGGTACATATAATTTCCGTGCACAAGTTTCACAATTAATATTTTAATATTTTGTGATCGTTCATAAAACACAACTCTTTTACGGATGAATATGAAAATGTGTATATCCGTGACTTATTTACCAAATTCCCATACTGACATTAACAGTCCAACAGTTCGGTCGTCGCTACTTTTGCTAAACAGTATGACGGTAAAAGTGTATATGATACAAATAGTATCAAAATGTAAAGACAAATGCGTCTAATTCATGGTCAGCATTTTTATTTGTTTTTTAAATTAATGTAAAATTTTTAGAGCTGCCAAAGATTGATGAATATGAAAATATCAAAATGAAATGGTATTGACATGGTATTTGTTTTAGCTTGTTCGTTATAGTACAACATAGTCAATTCAATACGTTCCATACAACACAATACTTATTTTGAATTTGCTGTAAATTTCGTTTCACAAACATAATGAACCGTTCCTTGTGCGGTGATCATTGTTCTCAAAGCACTTAGAAACACTTCCTTCTTTTAAAAACTCCATTGTTTTGAGATTTTTTCAAGATATTGAGCATAAATGAAAAACAAAATAACATTGTAAAAATAAAACAATGCAAATATTGATAACGATAATTTATTACAATAATTACATAACAAGCAACAATAAAATTGATGGAATAATAATAATAATAACAATAATAATAACTAATTAATTATAATAATAATAACAATAATAATAATAATAATAACTAATTAATAATAAGAACAATAATAATAATAATAATAATAACAATAATAATAATAATAATAATAATAATAACTAATTAATAATAATAATAACAATAATAATAATAATAATAATGATGATGATGATGATGATGATGATGATGTGAACAACAACTGCAATTATGATAAAATGATAACGATGACGACGACAAGAATGATGATATTTTATTATTATTGAAGAAGCCAACAAAATATTGATGAAAATAAAAACGATGATGACGATGATGATACTGATGATAAAATGGAGATGAAACCTTTTAACACACACACAAACACACAAATATATATATATTAATATATATGTATAGTGTTTATAGTGTTTATGCTAGGTGCATAACAGTTGGGTGTTTGGATGTGCGTTCACGCCTAATTGAACCGACGGTGCATATTTCATTGACAAAGTACTTGTAAAAGCTAAAGGCGTTAGAAGTAGTGTTAATTCTGTGTGTAATGACACACGGTGACTGTGGGAGGTTGTCGGTTCAAATTGCTGTGTTTATTTTGTAAGTACGCGTTTGCCATATTTATGCTCTTAAAGACGACCATATCTTGATAATGACCAATTAAATCATAATACTGTTCTCTGGAACTGTCAGAACAGCAAACCTTGCAACTCTTATCAGCTCTGGGAAATAAACTCATTCTATCTCCAGCAGACATGGAACTCTTATGCATGTGCCTCAATTCCTCAGCGTTGCAGTTATTATAGCCGGGGGTTTAATGGGTGGGGCATCACTTAACGTGAATACATGATGATGTAACAGTCGGGACCGTGGACCTGATTATGTAACCGGGTGATTTCGATCTTCTAAATAGGTTAAAGCTGCTCTGTCACAGAATTACATAAAACTAATTATTTTTTTGTTTGTTTCTGTTTTTGTTTTCGATCACAAAATGTTTTCATTTACTGAGAAATTATCCTTCATCTAACATTTCCAATGAAAGCATGCATATGTACCGGTAAAATACAATAACGTACATGATGCTTTCCTATTTCTTTACATGAAAGCGTATGGCACCATAACACTTGAAAATTTGACCAAGTCTAAGAATATTCTCAACTTGACCTGCTTAGCCATCGGATCTATGGTTAGACAAAGATGAGTAAAATTTTAAGACTTACATAATTCTTAAGATTTCATATTTACATACCGACTGTTATTTCCCTCATTGCAAGTATACAAACCGGTTGCATTTATATTCAATGTTTGACACACAGCTGGTCAGCTTCGTGCTGCACATAATTTTTCCCCGTGAGCCATTGCATGTATATTCCATGGTTTTCAAAAAATGAAAAACAATCCTTAATTACCAGGTGCCGGTAACAAGTATACAAAATTAGGATTGGGGGTCCCCGTTGCAGAGTGAGCATCGCGCTTTAAACCATGAAGTATTTCACTTTTTATTAGCGCGAGTTCGAGCGCCGCTGAAAACTAGACTGTTATTGTGTCTAGATCGTTGGTCTGTCTGTCTGTCTGTCTGTCTGTCTGTCTGTCTGTCTCTCTCTCTCTCTCTCTCTCTCTCTCTCTCTCTCTCTCTCTCTCTCTCTCTCTCTCTCTCTCTCTCTCTCTCTCTCTCTCAAAACACCATTTAAACACATTTCAACAAAACATACTGTTTGAATTACAGATGACCAAATCTACCACTGAAAAGCCAGATCTGGGTGTTAATGAAGATGTACCATTTTAAAAGGTCGTAAAACAGCGCTGGTTAAACCTCTAAATGTCTTAACATTAATACTCTTCCTGACGATCAGCATACATTACAAAAACAGTCATCTCAGTGCCCCGACCCGTCTCTAACCAGAATTTTCCTTTTATCTCCATCTTTCTATTGTTTTTGTCGATTTCTTTCTCTTCTTTTAATTTCTTTTCTCACATTGTCGTCTGCTTCTCCATTTCTATTTTGCTTCCTCCCGTTTGTCTCATGCTTTCTCTTTTTTTTCGTCTGCTTTTTCTCCTATCTTCTACATTCTATTGTTGTCATCTGCTTTGTCGATTTATCTTTTGCATTCTCCTAATGTTTACTGATTCTCCTTTAATTTTTCAGCGCCTTGCCTGGTTCGCTTTACAATTTCTCCGCCGTTTCTTTCGGAAGTCCTTCTCTTGGAGTTTACTGTTTTTGTAGATAGAAACGACCTTTATACACAATTTCAGTCAAATACTTCTTTTTAATGTACTGTTTAAATAGAGTACCCAAGATATCTTGAGACTATTTTCACAATGTCTTTTGTTTTACATTAGTATGTTCTTTTCTTTGAGACTTACCTTACTTTTATCTAGTAACGTCCTGATTTTGTTAAACGTGATCACGTGGCATCGCTTAAATGAGACATTACATCGACAAATGAGCATAACAAAAATAAAAACAATATAATAATCTCAAAAGGGAAATAACCTAAAAATATCACAATAATTCCGTAATCGAACGGAACCGGAAGTGAAATAATGTTTCCCTTGCAGGGAGTCAAACTTGTATAATACCCGAATTTCCCACCTTGTTTAGAGCTCAGCTGGAATCGATGTCACTCTTTTAGAACATTATTACTTTGTGGTTCAGTTTCTATACCATTTAGAAGAGCGAAGAGTTTTTATGGATGCAAATACAACCTAGCTTCTTTGACAGCACCTTTTATTACCGGACACTTTCGTTGACCAACAGTAGAGTGTGTAAAATAGTCTGTCGGGGTATTGGATTACACGTGTTTTTCAGCTTGAAATTTTCAATGTGCTAGATAATTAAAAAAAGAGAATATAAAAGTTGTGAAATGAAATGGACTTTTATATCACAAGATGACATTTACCAGAAAATAAAAATCTTTTTGTTTTAAAAAATATTTTCCATTATCAATTCGAAAACGAGATATAATATATATCCATTTAAAATATTATGATACAAAACCTCCCCTTTCTTTAAATATTTTATCTAAATGATTTATTTCCTGATATACGTTTAAAGCACTCCTCAAATAAGCCAGGGTAATTGAATGTGATAGCTATCAATTTTAAAAGCATTATAAACTATCTATTTGTTGTCGGGAATGGGTTCATTTATGCTCCAGCAGTTTCACTATTTTCATTTCTGATAAATAATTTTAGCGTTTTTTTTTACAAAACTGTTGCATTTTAGTAAGTTATTAATACCATGCGGCGTATTAAAAGATTTTATATTGAAATTGATAATATATTTACAATAGAACATAAACCAATACTTTATCGTTAGAGAGAGAGGGGTGCTTGTACGGAAAGTTATATATATCATAATTGCATAACTCTTTTTTCATGTTTTTAAACATACAGATTTTTTTCTTGCAAACGCTTACAGATATGTTAATGTAATTTCAAACAAAATTATGATCAGCTAATGGTATGGGCAGTATCCTTTTTGATACATATTTTTTATTCATCTTCTTTTATCAAATAAAATATACCAGCCATGTTGTATATTTTCTTTGATAATGTAAAATATATTAGAAAGAAAGGATATTAGTAATGCAGCGTCATTGAACAATGAAATAGTATTGTCTAAAGTCACTCGTAAATTAACCGAACTATGAGTAAGGCAGATATGCTTTAAGGTTTATACAATTTACTTAAACCCCATATCATACACATTTTAGCAATACTAACAAACTAAAACTACAATTACCTATTTCAAAGCTCACGTTTTTCATGTTTTTGACGAACCGATACAGTAATGAAATTCTTGTACATTTATTTATGTCGAGCTTAATTTCTGAGTACAGAAGGAAAAAAGAAAAAAATATTGTGTGTGATATTGTAAATTGATAATTTACGATAATATAAACCTTATATTTACAATAATATAAATCTTACGTTTGAGAGAGAGAGAGAGAGAGAGAGAGAGAGAGAGAGAGAGAGAGAGAGAGAGAGAGAGAGAGAGAGAGAGAGAGAGAGAGAGATCCTATATATTTTTCTACCTCGGCTTTTAAATAAGACAAGTTATATAACTGGTTTTGTATTATGCACTCACTTTCAAATATTAGACAGTGCCAGCACGTCTGACCGTCCATAGAGTTTTGTTTATTTGTTTATTATTTTAAGCATTCATTTTGAGTCAAACACAGCAGCAGTTCCTCGGTTAATATCCAATGAATAAAGTTTCTTACACAAGCTTCGAAATTTTAAGCAAATAAATAGAAAATTCACTGTTCTGGGCGCCAAGGAGTTGAAGAGTTTATTTGATTTAACCATGTGCTGGCTTCTCAGCTAATATATACTTTTAATTAACCCTGTCAAACCTAAATATGTTTTAATTTCAAAATAATTTCATACCGATGCAAGTCAAGTTTTATACCCTGTAAATTGTCTACTTTAGCTGGCAATTCTTTCTGCCTTTATTAATTGTAACACACACACACACACACACACACACACACACACACACACACACACACACACACACACACACACACACACACACACATTGTTGATTGCGAAGTCACTATATCATTAACAATACCAACGCTATAGTTTTACAAGTGACAAAACCAAATGCTCAAGACGATGGTTTCTGTCAATAAGACTTCATCAGTAGAGCTCGAATATGAACATATTCTGATCACTTTAATTTTAATTTTTTATCTGAATAATCTAAGAACAATTCTTTTGATACCTAAGTATTCATTTGTACTTTTCTATATAATTGTAGCAGTATATATATATATATATATATATATATATATATATATATATATATATATATATATATATATATATATATATATGTGTGTGTGTGTGTGTGTGTGTGTGTGTGTGTGTGTGTGTGTGTGTGTGTGTGTGCTTTAAGAATTCTGTAAAATAGATTTTATCATTTGTGTTATCAATATCAAACATTCTTACTCGATAACATGGGTTTAGTTTTGCTGTAGTTGGTCAATACTAGGCAAGTTAACTCATCAACCCCTGAAAAACATTTTACCCCATCTATTAATCAATGCCTTGGATCAAATGTGTCTTAAGGGGTAAATGAGTTAAGTAAAATAAATGTGTATGAATTATTTTTTATAACTTTTTTGATATTCAAAAGAGTTGGTTAAACAATGTTTTACTGAATCAATAACTATTAATACAATGCAATGGTATATAAACTTCAGGATTGAACAACAACAACAAAATTCTTATTTAAAGCTCTCTTCTTGTGAAAATAAGTTACTTTGAAATAGAATTGTGCTGATATTGTCACATATAAACTGTTTACATAAAACATTATCAAAATATTAATACATGTACATGTTTACATGTAAGTAGTAAAATTTGTGAAGTAAAATATGATTGCATTTTGCTGAAGAAGAAGAATTTGACAAAAAGTGGAACGTGGTGGATGATTTGGTTAGAATTTGGATACTTATTAAGAGTTGTTGATGATTTTTAGAGTACTTGATAACATAGATGACATAGGTCGAATAGATTTAACACCAGTGATCAATTTATATTGACAATTATAGTAATAAAATCAAAGGCTTTACTCTCTTTAAAATAAAAATGGTTCGTCAAAGCTTGAAAATTATTCTGTATTATTGGTTCGATATTCATATTTATTAAAATTATATGCGCACTAAACAGCTCTATACAAACTGACATATAGAAATATATTGAAACAGAGAAGTAAAAATTAAAAATATAATAGATGGATAAGTAAATAATGTAAGCTAATAGATAAATAGCGAACATACTACCAAATGGAATTTCTTCGCCGTCGAATTTTTTTTTAAAGGAGTATCGAAGTTAAAGCCAAACTTACTGAAATTTGAGTTTTTTTTTTGTCATTTCAATTTTGCGTCTGAAAGCACTTGATACAATTCACTAAAAATTTGGGAAAACAAAAGTATATTACATTTTTGTTTTTAAAATTTAAAATATATCGTCATTTATATTTCTAGTCCAAAAAAGAATAATTGTGATAGATAAATTACCACAGCTGTGGTGTGTTTCGTTTTCGCTATCAGTGAGAAATACTTTGTACTTTTTGATCCCGAATTCCCATTTAATGAGAGGAAAAGACGCTTATCCCAGGGGTACGGACGATGTAGAGACTTGTATTAAATCACGCTTTTTATTGAGTCTTTTTTATTTCAAACGCTAGACTAGCGTTCCTCAGTCCGTTTGAAGGGGAAATAGTTGACCTCTAACTATAAATTGCGAGAATATCAATTACTATGGTCTGTTTTTATGTGCAGATTTCAAACCTCTGTCACAGGAGGGGGCACTGAGGAACCGCTAATACCGATCGCTGTTATCACTAAGTTCAAAGTACGGAGAACATGCGTATCTAAATATTTATTCTCGGACAATGATCTCTTTCCTCGCGATAAGCACCAGAAAATATTTAACGTACACCTAAATTAGTTAATTACAATATCTGGCTATGGCAAATATGCATTGATGAAAATATGAATTGTTACAGTAAATTGATAAGGATGTCCGTTAATTCTCGCTATTAGCTCTAAATATTACAGCTTCCCGGTCTGACGAACTTGTTTGTTTGCCATCATAAATAAGAACAAACGAAGGCATAATCTTTCTGTCTGCCTATCGCGACACGCTTGACGCACTTCACTTAAATTCATTTTTGTATTTGTCAAGCATATGGCTCTAAAGATTTATCAATTTACTGAAAAAGTAAATATCGCAAAAATGTCGTATAAACAAACATTAAATTTGATGAAAAATTTGTGTAATTTTTAAGTACTTAGTGATAATAATAATAATAATAATAATAATAATAATAATAATATAATATTAATATAATAATAATAATAATAATAATAATAATGAAAAAAGTAAGAATGTAATGAAAAAATAATATTATAATGATAATAAGAGTGATAATGGTAATAAAATGATGATGATGATGATGATTTATATAATAATGTATGAATGTATTAATAATGTATAATGTTATACATTTGTAATAATAAATATGATAACAATAACAATAATGTAATATAATATAAAAATAAAGATAATTATAAATAATTAAGATGATGATGAGGAGGAGGAATAGGAGGAGGAGGAATAGGTGGAGGAGGAAGAGAAGGAGGAAGAGGATGGATATATTCACAAAAACAAAAGTAGAGAGAGAAGTAGTAGAATGAGGAGTATCATTATTTGTATAGCTTTGTATTGGTTTATTTCATATTTCGCCAGGATTGCACCATGTAAATTCTAAACTTTTTAAAAGCTAAGATACTATTTTTACAGTGATTTCTCTTGGACATATTTGCCTATACATAATATTATCTGGCCTTGTGTGACCCGATTTCTTCTTTCGGAAATATATATTTATTTTATATTCGATCTCAATTGCTGAAGTCTTATTGACAAAAACGATCGTATTGATGATTTTTTTTTACCTTTATGTAAAACCATAACATTGGTATTGTTAATGACGCTTAAATCAATCAATTAAACTGTCGAATGCAGTAAATGTGTTCCTCCATTGATAGTCGTTTATAGGAGTTCGCTTAAAAGTTATGTTTTGGTACAGGAAGCTACCAAATGCATTTAACATAAGTAGAACCGGGTCATACCCGAGTCTTGTAATTGTTCCTTCACCAAACGCTCGACCTACGAAATGAAAGTCACCCGTCTCTTCCGGGGTTCATGCAGGCGCGTAAAAGAACCCAAACTGTATTGGCATCAGTCCATTGCACAAGCCAAGTCCATTGCAAAAGGAAAAGTTTGTAGCACTTCACCTAAACCAAGTGATATCTTCATATAAGTAAAACATTCTTGGCGGAGATGTATAACAGCAATCAAAACATCAGAACACAACACCAAAGATAATACACGTAAACTAGATAAAAAATCCACACAAGTCGTCATACACGGATAGTTTATATAAGTGACCACAAAGTGTCATTCACACATTACAATGAAATAGTAGATATATATTTCAGAGACTAGAAACATGTTTTATGTTACAACAAATAACACAGTCCATTTAGTTCGCATATAGTCCGTTTATAATCAAAAGCCATATAATTCATTCAATTAAATGACCGTGTTCGTAATTGAGTATCTTTTCCTCCATTTTTCTAGCCTTTCTCGTGAGGTTTATAATGAGATCAATATTTTCGTCATTTAGACGTTTCAATTTTGTCTTACGTCAGTGTATTACGTTCTGCTCATTGAAAATGATATGCACGTATAATCCGACAAAAATGGTATAAAAGCAATATTTGTATCAAAAGAACGAAAATTTGAGTAGAATCATATATAAAAAACACGTTTTATGAGAGTTTGAATATCTGTATATTGTTTGTATAATATATTTTAAGAAAATGAACATAGATGAAAATATTTTGACAAGTATCTTCTTTATTTTGTAATTCATATAATGAAAATATTAAAAATCAATATTAATAGTAACAGTTCCGATAACTTTTAGTACAAAGACTTCGTTGGAGTTAACAGAGGAAGACTGAGTTTGTTTGTTTGTTTGTTGTTTGTTTGTTTATTGTTGTTTAACGTCCCACTCGAGAATATTTCACTCATATGGAGACGTCACCAAATGCCGGTGAAGGGTTTCAAATTTTGGCCTATGCTCGGCACTTAAGGCCATTGAGCAGTGAGGGTTCTTTAACGTGCCAACACCTACTGTGACACGGGACCTCCAGTTTTTTACTGTCTCATCCGAAAGACAGGAAACCAACCTGTCGCCGGCGGGACTCGAACTCACGACCTCACGATCCAGAGTCGAGCGCGCTACCGACTGAGCCAGGGAAGACTGAGCAATTTTCCATTGATCTCAACTCATGGCATTGGAGTAAGGCGCATATTAGCTGTGTTTACCAAAATTAAAATTACAGCAAAATTTGTATATTTTGTAAGACCCACTTACGGACACAACAAAACCCGTTTTTATGACCAGGTGGTTTTTATACACAGGTGGTCACTAAAGCAACTTTTACTGTATTTTGATTTTTTTCCACTTTTACTACTTGTAATTGATGAACAATAACAAATAAGACAGAGGAACAACAATTATATATTCCTATGTATTTTGTGCAAATACCGTAAATTGGGATATTTTGGCCATTGTTTTAATTTTGCCATTTTGGCAACTCTATTAAAATGGCCAAAATTAAACCGTCCAAAATATATACACTCTGTTTCTGCTGGTACTTTTTAAAAATATATTTTAGTGTTTTATAGATCAACAAAGAAGTTTTTTTTAAATATCAACGTGTCGATGTTAGGTTTGATTAAATACCATATGATACATCAATTCTAACTGTTCTACTGGCACTTTAAATATTTTGATATTTCAAACACCTGGAATGTTTGACACGAAAAGACAGAGATCTGATGGTAGGCAAAATCTAAACATGATATAAACATAAATGCTAAAATAGCACTTTATTTTGTGACCAAAGTGACCAAAATATCCCATCTTACGGTAAGGTCAGGTCCAGTGTATATACAAAAAGTAAGGCTGAATTAATCAACTGCCAGAGTAGAATTGAGAAACTGGGTTTCTAAAGCAATTTTCGCACAATATATATGAATTCAAGAATTGTTATGCCTGTGTATATATCATTTTTGTAACTGTAAAGAAAAAGCACAGCTAATGCCCCTTTAAAGTCACTTGTATAATAGTATTTCGTCGGAGAATTGAAAATTTAAACACAGCAATAACAACGATTCATGGCATTTTCAGTTTTACCCCATCTTCCCTCGACATGTTGATGTATTCATGTAAAAACAAAAACAACATGTAAACAATTCACTCGTACTATTAAATTTAAATCCAGAAATAAGAATGATTAACATGAGCCAGGCCCCCACAATCCCCACAAGTATTAAAGTTTTCAAAACCTTACTGAGAACGACCCCCTCTCTCTCTCTCTCTCTCTCTCTCTCTCTCTCTCTCTCTCTCTCTCTCTCTCTCTCTCTCTCCAAAATATTGTTTGCTGTACATACTTACATATTTATATCAAATATCCAAGATCCCTGCAATGAAAAGAATTTGTGGTTTAAAAAACGCGAGAAGTTGTAAACCGCTAAGTCTGTAACATGATACTTTTTAGTCCTTAACGATTTATCTTGAAATTACTTGATGACGTAATAAATCATGTTATGACTGATATCAGTTTCAAAGAAGTTCCATCACGCACGAGCTCTCAGAGAAAGGTAACATCATCTGTCTCAAGACATCGTATCAATTTTACTCTTCGCCTGTAGATCTTACTGACACTTTCTTCAAACGATGGTCTTTGATATGCGATCACCGATCGTGTTATTTGACGCGCACCTGTTCGGTACATTATAACGACAGGTGAAGAAATTGTAGATCTGGTCATGACCAATTACTGCAGATGACGAGCGGATCTTACAGCATTGACGATAGGTTATTCGAGTTAAGATAAAATAAATTTAGCGTTCACGAATCAATCACTCTCTCTGAAAGAAAACCAAAGTGGTAAATCGTGGTCTTTTCTTCTACATCTTTCGCTCTTAATTTTTTTTCCTGAATGTACACTTGACATTTTGTCAAGCCACTGTATATATTTCAAACTTTTGGTAATAACATTCTGCAAAATGTTACAGAAAAAATGAATATGTAAATGTACCTTTACCAGTATCATTATACTTATTATATATATATATATATATATATATATATATATATATATATATATATATATATATATATATATATATATATATATATATATATATATATATATATACGTTTATCACATTGTTGTTACTAACATACTTTCAAACTTTTATTGGATGAGTGAAATCTCTTAACTGTCCATAATTGCGAATTGTTTACTTCTTTGTGAGTCTTTTCACTTAATGTATTTTTATCTGACTGTCTAATCTGACAGTAAATGTTAAAAATTTCAAAAGTGATTTAAGAGTGCTAATTATGTAATTTTCCGACATTTAAGACAATCAATAAAAAAATCAGTGTAGTTAACAGGCCGTTAGACTTATCAGACAAGAAAATGGTTAAGAGGCATTCCGTTTTCTACGCCTTTTGTGTGTTTTGTGGTTTAGTTACTGTCTGCCAAAATGGAAATGAAATCATATCTTAAATGTTGACCAGTATTACAAAATCGTGCCAGTGCGGTGATGGTTCTTTAATGTCTTCTATGAGCCGGGGACCAATTGAATATTGATATTTTAGTCTAAAGTAATATTTTATCGATCGACCAGGAGCAACCTGGAGTGACAGATAAATGAGAATAGTTGACACCAGTCATCTGGTAAAAGTCCAGTAAAATGCACTGTATTAACAGTTATCAGCTGTATTAACCAAAAAATAATACCAATTCTTTCTACTTGCACTAATTGTACTTGCTGTACAAACAAATAAGTGATTTACACAGGCATAAACAAAACTTATATTCCTATATATTTTGTTGAATGAGGTCAGGTCAATTGTGGTATTCATATCAACGTTCCGCAAATTTTATAGTCGGTATAATAGTCTTGTTTGCGACTACTCTGTTTCACTAAGTGAAATGTTGAGTTGCCTTTTCGTTGGCGGTTGTTGAGACGTCTGTACCAATTGTGACGAGGATACACTCCTCACGTTTTCATTGGACTTGACTGTGGACTCACGGCGGGTGTGACCGGTCGACAGGGGATGCTTACTCCTCCATGGCACCTGATCCCACCTCTTGGTTTCCAGAGGTCCGTGTTTGTCCATTTTTACCGGATTTGTATCTATGTCCTGGACATCCTATTGATTTATACTTTGGTATCTGAGATTTTTATATACAAATAGTAAGAATGAGTTGATCAATTGCAAGTGAAGAAAGTGCCATACCTAAGTTTCTCAAGCAACTTTCACAAAATATATTGGTGTTTAAGATATTTTTCTATCGCTTCTTTTGCTATTGTATATCAATCTAAGTAGTAAAAAGGAAAAATAAATGTTTTGAAAAAAAACCCACAGCTGATGTCCATTTAAATACCTGCAAGGTCTAAGGTATATAATCGTCGAATCATATGCAAGCCAGAAATGTATAAAACTATAGAATCCCTATTAAATGTAGAAAAACAGAACTTTGGAAAATACTTGGAGATCTCTAGAGCCCTGATCATGGGTATGGTAAATGATAATGACATAAAAAAAACTTACAGATATTTTAGACAAATGAAATTATGAGCAAGGAGCGAGTAGTTTGAGCATGAACTACCAGTGTGCCAAGTTGAAATGTTAAAACCTTACTGTAACAGTCAAGAGATATTTACACAATTTGGTTTCCGTTAAATGACACACCTTTTTTACTCTAAATTCATTTAGTATGTTCCTTTATATGAATACCAAAATGCCGATGCGTTCTATTATGGCTAACATTCAACAGTATTTGACATTTTTGGGATAGACATTTTAAAAGATTTTTAAAAAATGTGAAATAATTACATTTACCAAACATTGTCAACATCAAATTATAAGCAAACACACACTGTATGTGTATTGTTGTGTAAACAACTGGAAATCAGTTAAATATCTTTAATAAACAACTTTAGATATATTTTGATGGGCTCTATCAGAACGCTAACGGTCTTGCAAAATCTGTAGAGAAAAAAAGAAATAATTAATATTTCCTGTATGCTTCTTAGATCTGTCCGGTAAATAATGTCAAATATTTTTATCCAAAAGATAATCACCGTTCTCCACGTGAAGTGATCCGCGATATCAAGTTTAAAATTCCTCCTCAGTCGATGAGTATCGACTATGCCAAAATCGCTGTTCTAACTCTTCGAAACGCGTGTGACATTTTCTTCGTGTCATAAACACACCGGAAGAAAATGGCGACTAGACAGCATTTCGGGTAATGAGATGTGACGATACATCATGATAAGAGCGAGTTATCGGATAATGGGGGAATATCTTGATTTGGGAAGTGTGTATGGGACATTGTTTTGATTCCAGTGCGGTGTTAACATGGCATGCTACATAGATAGATCTTATCAAAGTTGATAGAAACACAACAGGCTTCAATTGTTTTATCTACAGTTATAAGAGAATATAATATAAAAACTTCGATAACACGACTTATAGTTAAGCTAAGGATTTATACTAATTATATATGATACCTTATGGAAAGACATGAATACTTTAACACGAATCAATGGTAGTGCATTCATGCACAGCTTTTTATTTTTCCTTCTTTATATATATATATATATATATATATATATATATATATATATATATATATATATATATATATATATATATATATATATATATATATATATATATAGTGGAACCTCGCTTAGAAATACACCTGACATTTCAGACTATAAATTTCCAGTACAGAACCTCTCCGAGTCAGAATGGTGGTCTTATTAGCGAGGTTCCACTATATAACTCTCTCTCTCTCTCATCTCTCTCTCTCTCTCTCTCTCTCTCTCTCTCTCTCTCTCTCTCTCTCTCTCTCTCTCTCTCTCTCTATATATATATATATATATATATATATATATATATATATATATATATATATATAGCCAACAGAGCCATTGAGACAGGTTGTTAAACACGCCAAAGTAAAGGAAACTCCAACTAAGTCTTTTAATGAATACAAATTAATTAAATAAATGCTAATTGGATATCTTCAGTCTTGTCAAAACAACAGGTTCATGTGTTTTATTGCTTATAAACTAAACAGTCCGTCTTTGCCACACACACTCTATAAAACAAAAATACACATCATTATTCCTCTGACAACCTGTCACAAGTGAACCCTGGTTATATATACCAATATCTTCAACAGTATTTTACTCTGTTTACTGTATAAACCAATCAGTCTTGTGTACAACAGTGTCATGGTGAACCTATATATCTAACGATCAATTTAGATATAAAGCGATCTTATTCCATCATGAACAAGGGCAAATTTAAAGATTAACTCATTATTTATCATTAAAAACTCGCACTACATCTATGTATCTGTTTGTATGTCTATCTATCTATGATCTGTCTATCTATCTATGGATCTATAAAAATTATATATATATATATATATATATATATATATATATATATATATATATATATATATATATATATATATATATATATATATATATATATATATATATAGTTTCTGGGTGGCTGTTTAATAAAGAAGTTATGTTTCATCCTGGAGTTTACCTGCCACATAACATATTTTAAATCATTGAAAACCTGACATCATCTAATTACACCACCGATCATGTTTTCTTGACATATATAGGCACTTCAAATAACAATATATCCATTCCTGTGTTTTGGACCCATCGTTTGGGTAGACGTGTTACAAATACTTTCCGGTAAGTATCAGTATTATTGAATGAAGGTTGACATTGTACCTGTATACTAATTGTATCCTGACCTGTATTAAGTAAGATAACCGAAATTTGATATCGGACCCCAAGTCTACTATGGTGGAAAAATCAGAAGAACAAAGTGCGGTATATATATATATATATATATATATATATATATATATATATATATATATATATATATATATATATATATATATATATATATATATATATATATATATACAATCTTCGACACCCGTACATAGTTGTTCATCCATTGGTTAAATTTTAACCTTCGGTTTAATATCATTACCAAGTGTTAAAATTTAACCTTTGATTAAATTGTGTTACTCAATATTTGGTTAAATTCAACTATGATTAAACCATTGTTAAAATATGGGAAACTTTGAGGCTCGGTTACATATTTTAGAGAATTAAGAGTTATTATTTCAGACTGACTGAAGATTGGCAGTTATCAATGTTTTAATCCTAGGTAATATAACCCTTGGTTACCATATCAAACCGAGGGTTATATTTAACCGTTGTGACCGGTCGACAGGGGATGCTTACTCCTCCATGGCACCTGATCTTACCTCTTGATTTCCAGAGGTCCGTGTTTGTCCATTTATACCGGATTTGTATCTGTGTCCTGGACGTTCTATTGATTTATACTTTGGTATCTGAGATTTTTTTTTATATTTAACCAAAAGATGAACAACTGGGTCCCGATTGGTCGAGATAAATGGGGAGTAATCTTTCCAATACGTATGTATACTGTGAACATCTGATCACAACATATACTTTACGTATTGTCATTCATCAATCGTGGGAACTGTTATATCTAAAAACACATTTTCGATCTAAAACAGCAGTAATTGAATTGAATTAGGCCTACTTTTTATTGTATCGTTTGATTGTTGCTGTTGTTTATTTCAGAAGATCATATTGCATCTATTATTCTTGATGTCATTACAAACTCCAACAGAATAAAACAAAATAGTCATGGTTTACTTTCCTATAAATAGCCATCAAGCTTAAAAAACACCAGGATGTTTCTCGTTGACCGTTGGTCACACAGTGGACGTCCATCAAATAAAACAAAGAGGTGCTTGACCCTAACTAGGTGCGTCCATCAATCAATTTCTGTACCCATGGCAAATGACCGTGACTCATACCCCGATTGCCTGGACATACTGATGTATCCGTCATTATGTTGTAATGACTGTCCGGGTTTAGAGATAAGGTTGATGTTAATGTTACACGGCTAGTGGACATTACAGTTTCCTCACGTACGGTCGCAATCATGGGAAAGATCAGTAGTTAAATAGTTGAAACTAAAGTCCCAGCTAGGTGTTATAACTATTTGTTTCCTCTACAGATGAGAGCGAGATGTTACGAGTCGCTTTTATCTTGACATTATGCAAGAAATTTAACCCGATTAATCTAACCACGTATATTTTTATTTGTATTACGGACGGGTAAACGAAAAATCCGGAACACTCGAGAGACTGGACAATCGTATTGCCTGGCAAATATGTAACGAACGATGTATATATAAACAGTTGTTCATGTTTGTATCCGAAATTACTGAACTCTTTCTTGCTGTCTGTCTCTCTCTCATTCTTTCTCTGTATCATTCCTTGTCTATGTGTGTGATGAAAATTTAAGCATGTTAACGTGTTTATCTGGTGAGGAAAGTGTGATTTCTTAATTAATGACAATTTAAACAAATTCCAGTCAAACCTTTAAGAATTTGGAGAAAAATCGTCAAGATTTTCGGTTTCTGAACGAAAACGTGAGTAAGCTTTCAACAAGTATTTTGAAATTATAAATTTGCTATGGAAAGATCAAACAAAATATAAACATACAATCTGAATTGTTTTCTCAAGAATTGACTTAAATGACATACATACACCTTGAATATTGAATAACCCCGGACCTTTATAAAAAAACAGAGGTGAGATCACGTGTCCTGGGGTTGGCATCCCTGTCGAATTCATTTAATTTGTTGAAGTTATGCTTGATCATTTTTTTTATTCTGAATGGTAACTTGATTAAACATTATAAAATCTAATGGTATTTAAAAATACAATATATATGATTATCCTACTAGAAATTCAAGAAATTAGTTTGGATTGTTCGTTCAATATTTGGTAATATTTGTAAAATGATATATGTGTACCATTAGACACAGTTAGAGTCTGAACAATTGTGTCAAACTTCTGGAGATCTATGAAAATGTCAAATGATGGAATTGTTCGCGATAACTTAGAAAGCATCAACTGTCATCTGAAATACAGAAAAGTGTTTAGGGACTATTGAATTCAAGATTACTTCGATTCTTACGATGTCACGTGTCAATATGAACTTTGAATTAACCGGATGGGTATAGATACAAAATTTACAACATGACTATTGTTGAATTGTTTCTATGTTTATGATATTCTATTTTCATATTTATTTTGGGATACTATTGATTTTCCGACACTCGTCTGATTTATATACAGTCAAAATCACATTAAAAATTACTGCTATGTAAAGAGCATCTGACTATAAAGGCCATTCAAACATAACTTTTGTTAACTTATTTTTTCATAATAAATAAACCTCTTTATAAAGGCCATCTGTCTTAAAACAGCTAATTTTGCCTGTGCCCTTGAGTGGTAAGGACAAGTTTGACTTTACATTTATAACATGTTGATTGACAAAAACAAATAAAACCATATCATATTCCTCTAACATTGACCAGAATTCACAAAGCTAAACGCACAGTTTTGGAAAAACACCAGCTTTGTTTACAACATGGGCGCAGACATTTTGGACACCCAGTGATCTGATTGGTCATTAAATGAAAAAATTAGTTTTGCCATTAATAAGTGAAATAAAGGTGATAAAAAAGATACATGAATATTGGTAGTACTTTGGAAATTATAGGGTTGACGGTTGAAAATTGAAAGGGAGGGGTCATATGAGAATAGATATTTTCCTTTGGTGCGGAATACTACGAGTTGTAAAATTTGAAGTAAAAATGCAACGGCAACCTATACTTTTGATTGCAAATTTTGTTATCAAAAATATTGATCTTTCACCACAGGGTACTTATTTGACCCAGATATAATAAACATGGGAGTGACAGTGACCTGAAGTTTTGTAAATTAGCATTGAGGCCTATGGGAAAATATTTGGTGGTGTCTGTCCTATAGAGAAATTCACATTTGACACATGTAGGCTGGATGAAGCCTTAAAATAAGTCATTTCTCTAATTTTTATCACCTAAATTGCAATTCATTCACTTTTACTCATACTTTTAAACAGATTTGAGGGTCTCTATGAAATGGGGCACCTGTTGGGGGTCCACAAGGTGCAAATTTAATAGGTGTGCTGCCTCTACACACATTATTATGCAATTGTTGCATATTGAGATCTCTTAATTTTATCTGTATGTTTTATATTACACCTAGAACTAATATTTTATCATTTATTGGTCAAAATTCCATCTGTACTTGGAAAATTCAAGTAAACCCCCACCCTCTCCTACAAACATGCACATGTTCTTTTATAAAAAAAATCATATAGTTATGGTTATGCATAGTGACTAATATTTTGGAAATGATGTTTCTATTGTAAATTTTAACTCATTTGAATTAAAATCAGACCTTTTTGAGGTAAAGACTGTTTGATTTTCTTCTTTTGAGGGCAAAATCTACATATTGGACCATGTCATTTTACTCATGCAGTGTATTTTGTACCTTTAGTTGTATATATGTACTGTATCTGAAGGGTAAAAACCATCTCATTTTTAAGAAAATTGTATTAAACTGCATTTCAGCATTTAAGTCTCATCAGTAAAATATTTCATCATGCCATATACACTGTAAACAGTATAAAAAATTAATTTAAATAACCCCCCCCCCCTTATGCTGATCTGTACACAAGAATTTCCATATTGTGGTTAGGTCATATTGTGTTAAATTTGGGTAATAGATAATTTATAAATAAAAAATTTCTTTAGAAATAGGGCGTTTTAAACATTTTTTTCATAATCTATCAACATTTTAACCTGTAGAAGGAATATTTCAATTTCTTAAATCCAGGAAATATTGTCCAATAAGAGATTTTTATCTAATTATCATACTCAAGTACCTGTAAAGATAATTATAAAGTATCAATTATATTTTTTTTTGTATTAACTCATCTAATATTCATTCAAGTTGCATGTTTTCATAAGTTTTCTAAATTTTCAGTCATGCATTTTTTGTTTGAATCACCTTTTTTCACCCCGCCCCCCCCTTCCAGCAAATGTCACTTAACACTCTCTTGGGGGTCATACCAGACAAAATTTAACACCTGATATTGACTTTTACTGGTTTCAAAACTTAGTATAATTAAAATTTGACTTAGTTTTTCATCTGAAACAGAACTATACATATGTCATATCCTTTTAAAAGCAATTTGACTATCATTTTGCACCATTTTTAAAGTCAGACTCAGTTATCTGCCCTCTGTATTTAATTACTTACATCATGAGACTGTAACTAAGGGATGAAACAAAACATGGACATGTCTGAAAATGATTACATAACATATTTTATATAAATGAACACAATAAGTCTATTGAAATGTGTTGTATGTAAGGGTATCCCCTCCCAGAAGTTTTACACTTTTATTAAGGGTGCACTTCATTCCTTGTCAATAAAAGCAATTTGATGATATAAAAAATGACATGGTTTACTTTTAAGTGAGCTTCAGAAATTCTTCTTTACTTCTGGTGACTAATTGGTTCCATGCTCATTAAGCAATGATCCAAATTTTAAGTTTTTGTGAAGAAAATGGTATATTTTGTCACTTTTTCCATTATTAAGGGTACCTTCTACCCTTATTTGATATCATGGTCAATATTGGTAAATAATGGTATGAAACCATTCAAAAATAATGAAGTATATGTGTTACAAACAATTCTGAATGAAAATCATGAAAGAAAAAACAGACAACTTCTTCATATAATGCATTTATTTGTTAATATCAATGAATGGGATTGAGAGGTAGGGGTGTGACACATTATAGACTGTGTTTCTCTTCAGGTTGGGTTCCCATCCTCATTATTAAGGGGGCTTGGTGTACAGTTAGTGAGATTTCCAAAAAATGCAAAATGACCATTTTTGGCAATGTTTTGGATAAATCTATAGGAAAAACACCAGCTTTGTTTACAACATGGGCGCAGACATTTTGGACACCCAAAGTTGTGCGGAGGGTAAAATGAGCCCAGTGATCTGATTGGTCATTAAATGAAAAAATTTAGTTTTGCCATTAATAAGTGAAATAAAGGTGATAAAAAAGATACATGAATATTGGTAGTACTTTGAAAATTATAGGGTTGACGGTTGAAAATTGAAAGGGAGGGGTCATATGAGAATAGATATTTTCCTTTGGTGCGGAATACTACGAGTTGTAAACAAGTGAAAATTTGAAGTAAAAATGCAACGGCAACCTATACTTTTGATTGCAAATTTTGTTATCAAAAATATTGATCTTTCACCACAGGGTACTTATTTGACCCAGATATAATAAACATGGGAGTGACAGTGACCTGAAGTTTTGTAAATTAGCATTGAGGCCTATGGGAAAATATTTGGTGGTGTCTGTCCTTTTGTACATAGACAAAACTTCACATATGTTTCTATCTGTATCGTCAGACTGCACGCGATCCATGTAGCGGATGGATTCAACGAGAGCCTAGATGATGTTGAAGCCATCCACTACAACGATCAAGAGCAGTCCATCATTTGTGTGGTTTTGTATTTATTACATGTCTCTTATTTATTTAAATGTATACACAAGTTTGGGATTCATTCCGGTATAGGTTACATTCGGTAATATTCATCGTAGTTATGGGACTTTAAAATAAGTCAGCCAAAATAGAATTCAACATAAAGTATTGATTACAAACATAATTTTTGTTGAAAGGTACCTTGAGGTCTATCAGATAAGAAATTATATGCAAATTATACAATATATTATACAAAATACGTTACTATGAATTAGAAATGTACAATTGGAAAGAGTGGTGCGCGCTCTTTAGTTACACCCTTTTTTAGTTACACCCTTTCTGGTCCATTTTCAAATGAGACCTTGGCGAAAATTCAATGGATACATTTCGGTTTGTCTGTAAATCCTATATATATATATATATATATATATATATAATATATATATATATATATATATATATATATATATATATATATGTATATTTGTGTGTGTGTGTGTGTGTGTGTGTGTGTGTTATAAAGTGTATCAATGGCTGACAATTTTTTCTTCTTAGAGTCGTTTAGGGATAAGATTGTGAAGCTTGGTATATATTTAACACATTTGCACATTATCATTTATGTTTGGTATATCAGTTACAGAACAAGATATGACTGCATACCAGCGCATAACGTTTGAATGATAAAAATGACGCATTATGACAGTCATGTATTGCTAATACGGATCCGTAATGCGATAAAATTTATTTTATATGAAATAGGTCCACCTGAACTGTTTCAGATTTTAGTCATCTCTGGTGATGGATTTCACTTAGGGCTCCATGACCTGGGAGACGACGTGGCATCTCATTATCAGAAAAAATGATCGATGGTTCGAATCCGGTTATTTGCCAGGGCTATTAATCCACCTGTGTCGACTTTATCATTGAATCTAGAATTCTGAATGGTCGATTACGTTTATCCCAACCAACGGAATTGCTACTGGATGGCGTATTCCGGTGTTTACCTACATATAGCATAATATCGTATAGCCGACAAATTAATAGAATAGATATATCGTACAATTACAGGGTGTTTCAAAAGTATATCCCGACTTCGTTCAATTGAATAAGTTACCAGCTTCATATCAAGCTAAGGAATATATCACACTAAAGAGTGTTTCAGTGCAATTTTGTTGGTAAAGAACTTTCAATGCAACAGATATAATATTATTCAATTTATATTTGTGTTTCTCGGTCCTTTTTTACCGTGATGCTCCTTGACCGGTCTAACGGCTTCAATAACAGCCTCCAAATTTGGTAATAATCATTAATGGATGAAATAAATAAACACATAACAAGTATATCTTGTTCAAACTTCATTTTCATTTCATTTAAGTAGGCCAGTGCAATATTTAAGTATAAAAATTTAATGAACAACTGATAAAGTAACACGAATGATTACAGAGCCCTCTTCCGGTCAAAGTCCCTCCAGTTAATGAAGTGATCGAAGAGAGCGAAATATAACGACTGGATTATTCGGATTACTGATAAAGATGAAATCTAATTTATTAGAGCAATTGACGCGGAACCGGAAATCGATCCCTGGACTTCCGTTTGCTCACCGAAAGCTCAAGGCTACCGCTGGACCACAATGAACCGTCCAAATAAGATAGAGATACACATGATTCTTTTTCATTCTTGCTCATTCCATGCACTCTTATAAAAATCTCATTAACTTTTTTAATAGAAATGGATATTAGTTCTCCCCTTTTAATTTTTTGAAATGAAGATCCCGGGAACATATTTCAATGTTATTTTGGGACATACAATAATTTATCATTTTAATTCATATCTGCATTGCGGTATCTCCACATGTATCGAGCAACATTTCAATTTTTAATAATAAAGTCTTTATTATTTTCAAACAACGCCCTCATATTTAGTGGCTTTGGTAAAAAGTGATGCCATTGGCATTTTGATAAAATTTAGATAGTTCCAAGAGGCTTTTAATTTTGGTTTTTATTTATTTTAATTCTATATAACTTCTGAATGCATGTTTCAATCGTTTTCTATAGTCGCAATCTACTTCTGATATCATTTTATCTGTGCTTGAGACGTTTTTGAGTACCGATTTGTAAAAGGTCGAGATTTAAACATACACCCTGTTTGATCCCTTATCTTATCAGCATAAAGGACAAAACTGCAAATGTCACACAGTTACAATTAATCTTTTCTGGTGTCCACTCAATCCCGGCTCTATACTCAATTCTTCTCTGTTTTCGAGTCTTTTGTTTACCTGCTTTTTGAACAAGAAATCGGATATAGAGCTCAACAAGATAAGAAATTTACGAGTTATCGCTGAATGATGTAATAGGGCTTATAAAACGTCTTCAGGCGTTAACTCTACTGTACTAAACCTCAAGCTTGTATACACATTCAAATTCAGTTTTAAAAAGATTATCTAATTCATAGCGAGATTGTAGATATACTAAACCACACGCCGGTACTCTGCCGAAACGACCGGAATTTCTGAAAGATTAAATCTGGTGTATGAAACAGAGTGGGAATTCGTTAAACGAATATTTCATTTCTTTTCCGAAAAATATATTTGTTTATCGTTCCATTCATCTCTATGTTCTATCTATGTATGTCTGGTTTTCATTATTTTCTTTCCGATCCTGTCGCTGTCTTGATTTGCATGTACTAAATCTAGTATATCGATGATGCCGTTTATTTATCTTACTATATATTTGATTATTAATTATCTGATTATATATTTAATTTTTAATTTAGTCTAACGCGGCCTTTATATTACATTATTATATTGGCCTAATACGGGATTTTCTGCCCAAACGATATGAAATTCAAAACCCGACCAATATAATAAAACTAGTAAGCCAAAATCGAAAAAAAAATAAGCCAATATCTTGAAGTCGCGTGACCAAACGGAAATTTAAGTGAGAGCGCCCGCCAATTGTTTTTCAAATCGAACTGTACGCGCATATTTGGCGCACACCACTGACCTAGTTGGATTTCATATTGGCCGAGTTAATCAGTAATATACACATTAATAAGTAACTCGAATAATTCCAGCCTGCTCCGTTTCCGAATCTCTCCATCCTACGAGGGCTTGAATTCTCTATACGATAAAAACACGTCAGTTGTTCCCTGTGAGAGTGAAACAACAACAGCGTCGTATTCCTATGAGTTTGTTCTAAAGGTATATCCGGTGAAATTTAAAACTTTGGAAGCATTTCGTTTTTGCTCTCTATTTAAGTTGTTTACATGAAATAGATGGTGACGATGCTTACAGTTGGATTCATATTTTATATCGTATCATTTCAAAAGTAGGACAGCTTATTTTGAATTCCTCTTATTTTCCCAGCCAGCTGTAATGCTATATACAAATCCCATAATCCACAATGCAATATGAAGTAATTTCCTGTATGACGCGTTTTGAATGTAAATGCATTCATGCGTTAATGCAGTGATTGTAGTGAACGGAATATAACGATTGAATTATTCTTGTTAATTATTGAGTGAGTTCGATAGCTCCATGGCTCAGTCGGTAGTGCACTCGACTCTTGATCGTGAGGTCATGAGTTCGAATCCAGCCGGAGACAGGTCGGTTCCCCGTTCTATGGATGAGAAAATATAAACCGAGGTCCCGTGTCACAGAAGTTGTCGGCACGTTAAAGAAACCTCACTGCTCAATGGCTGTTTGTGCCGAGCATAGGCCAAATATTTGAAGCCCTTCACCGGCATTTGGTGACGTCTTCATATGAGTGAAAAATTCTTGAGTGGGACGTTAAACAACAGTACAACCACTCCTCAACAGTCTCTGTTAACGTTTAAAAAGAAGTCTCAAAACACGTGGTCATGTAACCCACAGAATGTATATAAAAACAAATTACGCAAAGTAAGGAAACTTTTCGTAAATACAGTGAAATTTGTATATAGCTACCTTCTAAGGAACACAACAAAACCAGTCTTTATTGGGAGGTGGTCTTTGTATAAAGGTTGATTTGTACACAAATGGTACTATTGGGGACAGCAAAAGACGGTATTTGTGACCAGGTGGTCTTTATACACAGGTGGTTGCTATAGCAGGTTTTACTGAATTAGAGTCCCTATATTTAAATTAAAAAGTATTTTCACTTCAAATTGTTTTATTTGTATGTCAGCACTAGAAATATATGCTAAAAAGACCGATACCTTACAATGGTACTATTGGGGACAGCAAAATACAGACTTTGTGACCAGGTGGTCTTTATACACAGGTGGTCGCTAAAGCAGGTTTTACAGTACTTAGATTAAAGGGGAGCTCGAACCCGCGCCGACTCGAGAAAATTTAAACTGAACAATTATTAAAGTTTTCGAGACTTTACTGAGAACTAACCCCCCCCCCCTCTCTCTCTCTCTCTCTCTCTCTCTCTCTTTGACAACCAAAGATTGTTATACACGTTTTTATTTTTCTTCCTTGTTGGAATATTAACCGCTCCTCCTTTTACTGGCATATTTAAGTTGTGTACGTTTCAAGTATTTTTATATTTTACTATGCATTAATTTGTAACGGAAAAACAACTCCCTGAATTCTGACATTGGCAAAAATTTGTAAAACTTAAACGTGACAATGCCAATGATACCTTACAGATGTTGACATTGGAGAGTGAAAAAGGTCCACGTTTCCCACGTAGAACCACGTCAATTTCCCACGTGCAGTAAATTCTGAACACGTTTTGGTCGTGTAGCGTGACCCTTGAGAAATACGTGTTGTGAAAGGCCATCAAGCTACATGTGTAAAATGGCAGGAAGGTTGTGGATTATTTTTTTCTGTTTTATCAATTGGTACGCCTCACCAAATCTTGCTTTTTCATGTTATTTTTATAATTCTTTTTTGTATACTTTTGTTCGCAATTTTGTCTTTTTATACAAAAAATAAGATATCAAAATTAGGTTTTGAAATGAGTGTGAAAGTTACATATGTACTTACCTGAAAAACCAATAATATCAAATTGAGGAATAATAAAGTTGTGAAATAGCAAATGTCCAAAAACTTGATATCAGTCTTTTTACGGGTTCGGAAGCACATCTGTATGAATAAAAAATCATAGCGAATTTCTTTTTTGATTTTTTCATTTAAAATCCTAAATTTAATTCATCAGTTGTTTTCAAAAGAGATAGTTATATCTATCTGTTGTATATAAGCAATCAACCGAAACGAAATGAAAATTAAATGTTTCCCGAAAGTAGATAGCAGTACATTTTCACCTTTTATATCAAAGTTTGTAGATAACTTACCCTTAATTGTGTCATTAGTGAAATACGGAAGCCCATTGGTGCCAATGTTATATGTAAAAAAAACTTAGAATATTGCGTATAAACGCAATACTTTTGTGAATATTCACAATACTTCATTTCTATTTTTAGACTAAAAGGGGCACACGTGGACTTGTTGTTTTGTATTGCTCTTGTACATCCTGTCGATATTTTCCTACGAAGAGTGAGATGTGGCATGCCAAAAATCACACTAAACGGTTAAACCTAGTTTTTCTTAGTAACCCACATAAAATGGAGAAAAACTAGGTTAACTGAATTATAGTTCAAACCGTAATAAAAAAAACCCCAAAATTATTAAGTTTAAAAGGTGTTGGTACAATACAACACACAGGTCACACACACACACACACACACACACACACACACACACACACACACACACACACACACAAGAAGTATCAATTGAAATTATCTAATACATGTAGGCCTATGTTGAATTAATCATCTGATAAGTCACTCGACAAATCAACACGGTGATGCCAATTATTGTCGATATGATGATTCCATAGATTGGCAAAATTATTGTCGGTATGATAATTCCATAAATTGGCAAAATTATTGCCGATATGATAATTCCATAGATTGGCAAAATTATTGTCGATATGATAATTCCATAGATTGGCAATATTATCTGACAAGTTGATATGTTTTCAATGGGAAATATGCCATGCCAAAATCACATAAATGAGTGAAACCTATTTTTTCTCCAGTTAATGTGGGTTACGTCTTAAACCTAATTTTTCTATAGTTAATCCTAATTTTTATCGTAACCACAATGTCTGGAGGAGAACTAGGTTTAACTGAGAAATCTAGAATAAATTGCGCCAAAATAAAATAAATGCTAATTAAACTTAGTTTTTCTCAGTTAAACCTATATTTTTCAGTTAATGTGGGTTGCTGAGAAAAACTAGGTTTAACTGGAGAAAACTAGGTTACACATCACAATGAGTTAAATCTGTGATAAACCTAGTTTTTCTCAGTTAAACCTAGTTTTTCTAAGTTAATCCTAGTTTTTCTCAGTTAATCCTAGTTTTTTTTCATAACCCACTTTAATTAGAAAAAACCAAGGTTTAACAGAGAAAAACTAAGATTAACTGCACCGAAATCAAATTGATACTCATGGATATGAATGTGGCACAATTAAACCTATTCTTCTCATTTATACTAGATTTTTCTCGTGATTTTGGCGCAATTAAACCTAGTTTTTCTCCGTTTATGTGCGTTACTTAGAAAAACTAGGTTGAACTGTAACAAGAGAAAAACTAGGTTTAACCTTCTGTGATTTTGGCACATCTCCATGTAAGTGTGAAAATATATTGACAGGATGTAGAACAGCAAAAGAAAACAACAAGTCCACGCGAACCCCTTTTATTCTAAAAATAGAAATTAACAGGTTGAAGTATTGCATATTGCGTATTTTCGCAATATTTAATGCGTATATTTGCAAGAGAATTGTGTATATTAGCAATATTTATTGCGTATATTTGCAAAAGTATTGCGTATATTAGCAATATTTATTGCGTAAAAATATTGCTAATATACGCAAAAGTATTGCGTATATTCGCAAAAGTATTGCAAATATATGCAATATTTTATTTATTTTTTTACATTTTACATTTGACATCAATGGGCTTCCGCAGTGAAAACATCCTTCTACAGGCAGAAATAAATTTAAAAGGAAAGTGAAGACGCCTGGAGTTGTTTAGCGTAGCATCATAGATGTTTCATACGGAGAAATATGTTCTCGATATGGCAATATCAAAGATGTAACATTATTGCTAAAGAACTAAAATATATACCTAAACATGTAAAACGAACAAATATACAGATTCCCTATGTTATCAAATTCAAACAGAAGTGCCGATTGTTGAAAAGTGAATGTTCAGTTTTGAACCGATCTCTCTATGTTCTTTAATTTTCCCAATCTGTTCTAAGTTACCTGTGGAATTGAAGTTTTTGACCGACAAAATTACAGGCAGACCAAATACAAAATGTCCAATGCCGAATTTTTAATCTGGGAGCCATGTAAGATACCACACACTCAAACATTTGTGTGTTTATATGCATTATTTGGTGGTTCTGTCTATACCAAGGAATGTAAGGGGTATCCGACACCGGGTGGTTATAGCACTGTAGCACTTTAAACATTATTAATTTAAGTCTCTCACATTTTGTCAGCACAGGTTCGTGCCTCGCTGGAACCTAAACAGATCAGTTTGTGAGAAAGTTTGTTAGTTTACTTGAGGAAGGCCGGTGGTCTCTTCCCGGATACATTGTTACCGGCTTTTCTGCTCCACCAATAAAACTGACCACCACCTTACACATAATTGAACAACTGTTGAGCGTGGTGTTAAACATCAGGAAAGCAAACAAACAAAGAATGCAAATAAGGGAACCGAAGTCACTGGCTAAAACAACATACATGTAGTTTGTAAATTAATAATAATGTTTTTTCAGTAATAATTCGTAGAGTCTTTAATGGAAACAACGCGCTACGTTATCAAAATCACGTGGCAATTTATATCAAGTGACCATATTGGGTAAATCAGCTTTTATCAACCGAATAACTTCCGGCGTATAGAAAGGGAAGTAATCGCAAATTTGTTTTTTCCTCGTTTTGGTTCTTGTTTAAACTAGATAGCTATATTCCAATGGGCTAGAGTTATAACAATAATCTTTATATTTCACAGTTCTATATAGATAGAACCAATCATTTATTTGTCAACTTTTCATAACCGGAAATATTTAGCTATTTCAATGCTTTTTTTCGTTCAAAACACAACAGCATCTAAATGTGGAACTGTCCCCGCCGGTTGATTCATAGAGTTTGTCGATCTATAGATTTTCGTTTCGGGTTGCTCTCGATGTCAAAAAGTAAAATTTTCCACAAAAGAAAAAAATACGATGCAAATTTACAGTCTGATATACCTTTGTACGCCTATCCCTTATAACTCCAATTATCGTGCCTATGCCTTCCAGGTTTACGTAGTACGACGTTAATATATATATATATATATTGCTTCTCTGTTCTCTTTCATTTTCTCCTGTTGTCATACTGTCATGGGCGTCGTCATCTTAAACACGATCAGTTCTACTTCTTTCCGTGTATTACATTTCTGCATCATCTCAAATCAGACTGGGAAATTGATATGCCAAAAATTATTTCATTCACAGAATTAACGTTTTCAAATAAAAATATTGCATTTCTTTAATTCCATGCAAATGTCAAAGAAAACTTAAAACCCAGCTGTTCCTCAGAAACCCATTCATAATTGTTTGTACATAAATACTGATACCTTGATGTAACATGAGGATAGCTTGGGTTTCAATATAACCGAATCAGGGGTTATGGGAGCGAAGCCACATGTTCCATGAAAGTAGTCGGCATTTTCTGCCACCCGAACACATTAGTCACGCGTTCGCCATCAGAAATTATGAAAACCCCTCGTCACAGTCGGCATTGCCGATTCAACCATCTCTATCGAACAGGAAAAATTAACATTTTGAACATCAGTCATTATAAAAAAGTAATTGCACACATGATCACTATAGATCCCCATTGATTTAGCAAATGTCGAATTCCTGTTGCAACAGCTTATCGATAACTAGTTTGTTTCAATGCATGGAATGATCATACGTTGAATAAGCGCTAACATGTCGGATCAGTCAGGAAAAAATACTCAAACTGAAACAAAGTTGATGGAATCCAAATTGTTGCGTACAGAAAGATTAATGACCAAACAATATGTCTCCAAATCGTCAATCTAGTGTTCAGAAAATATGCTAATCATCCGACAGTAATGACAACTGTCTCACAATTAATCACAGATAAAACTGTTGTGACCGTGGATAATTTACTGATGTTTAGTTTTGCGAATTTCTATGCAAAACCTTTCGCTTGGGTTTAATTCTTGTGGATATAAAGGAGCACTAATAAAATATCAATGTAATTGCGTTGACTATTTAGTTGCAATTTTCTCTCATTGCGTAATTCGCAAAGATTTTCCACACGCAAATAGTTCACGTTTACAGTAATTGAAGTAGGTCCATCTGTCGTATAACACACCATGTACACCACTTTTCAAATTAAGGATTTTTTAAATTTTCCTCACGGTGCACCTGTCCCGCCACGTGACATAGGTAAACAGTGGTTATACTTACCTGCCCGCCACATCACAATAGATACAGGTACACTGTATCTACTGCCGTGTGATACAGGTAAACGTAGATATTATCTGACGTACAACACACCTGTTCACTTTCATGTTAATCACCTGTCCTCTTTCGTAACCATCGGCTTCTGATGTTGATGCTTTACTTACCTTAAACATAGCATTCGCAAGAATAACATACAACTGGGCCCGAGACACGTACTAAACAAGGAAAATTCTAAGACAAATTTTATTCTCAAAAGTTAAAAATTTACTCATCTGAGTAAAAAGTGAAAACTCGTGGACCATAAAACGACATTAGAATTTTCTCAACTGAGGTAATATTGTCAAGGGGCAGTGTGAATCTCGTCCAAGACATATGTCCCAGTTTATGTCCCGATTCACTTAACGTCGATATTTTAACATTATTCTTACCATAATTTATGATCTATTATTTAATAACCAATCAAGAGGTATAAAACGCGTTAAAAATCAAGTAGGCAGCACGTTTTGTGGCAAAAAAGGAGGAATAGATATATCCCTTTTTTAAAACATTAAAAACGTCTTGTAAAATGCCAATACATGACGAAGTCAGTAATTTCTACATATAATATGTATGATGTATGAAATAAACGATATTCAAGATACAGGTAAATTGGTAGAAGTACATTTGATAAGATAAATGACTCGGGACATGCACTGGGGCATATGTACCGGACTAAATTTACACCGTCCCTATTATTAATGTAAACAAACGTCGTATGGCCAAAACAAGCCAACAGAGAAAGAAGTGTTGGTCTCCTAAACCTATTTCGCTGAAGTAACACGATGTTTTCGAAAGCCAAAGGATTAAACATGTCCCGAAATACTCTAGGGCGACAATGACAATGACATTTGCGTTATTTATCCCGAGGCAAACATAGGGGGCAGCCATTTTCGCTGTCAATAATTACTGAAGTCAGCTACATGCCGTTCTTAATTATTTTATCACTTGAGAAAGAAATTTATCAAAGAATGTCTTTATGGTCCACAACTTTACCCATGTTGAGAAAATTCTCAAGATTTGAGTAAAACATTTGTCAGAGAATAGTTTTATGGCCCTGGAACCAGATTATCATAATGTTGCTTCACACGTATTCACCATTTTTTTGCATGACGCAATTGGCTACAAGGGAAATGTAAGAATTTTTGCCTGCTTCATGAAGCTATACCGGTGCAGAGAGGGCTAACCAACATGACAAGCCTACCTGAACACGTGACTTCGGGTATCTTTAGGTCTCATTTGTAAATAGCACTTCTGATATCGTGCGCTTAGTAAAGGAACAGTCATTTTACGTGTTAAAAGGAAGTCGAACCAGCATCAACGTACTTATTCTTCAAAGTGTTAATATATGTTTACTGTAAAAAGAAAACATCCGCGTTCGAAGTGCCACAAAGCAGAAACTCAATGCATTAGGGATTCATCAAGTGACAAAATATTACCCAAGGCTCAAGCCCCAGGGCCATAAAACTATTCTCAGACAAATATTTTACTCAACTTCAAGATTTTACTCAAATCTTGAAGATTTTCTCAACTTGGGTAATGTTTGTGGACCATAAAGAAATTCTTAGACAAATTTCTTTCTCAAGTTATAAAATACTTAAGTACAGTCTGTAGCTGACTTAAGTAATTATTAACAGCGAAAATGGCTGCCCTATGTTCGCAATAAACGTTAACTTCATTGTCATTGTCGCCCTAGAGTATTTCAGGACATGTTTAATCCTTTGGCTTTCCAAAAGAACGCGTTATTTGAGCGAAATAGATTTAGGAGACCAACACTTCTTTCTCTGTTGGCTTGGTTTTGCCATACGACGTTTGTTTACATTAAAAATAGGTACGGTGTAAATTTAGTTCGGTACATGTGCCCCAGTGTATGTCCCGAGTATCTTATCAAACATGCTTATACTAATTTACTTGAATATTGTTTATTATATACGTTATACATATTTTATGCATAAATTACTGACTTTGGTCATGCATTGGCATTTTACAGTATGTTTTTCATCTTTTTAAAAAGGTATATATCTATTCCCGTTTTATGCCACAAAACATGCTGCCTATTTTATTTTTAACTCGTTTTATACCTCTTGGTTGGTTATCAAATTATTAATCACAGATTATGATAAGAAAAATTTTCAAACATTGAAGTTAAGTGAATCGTGACATAAAGTGGGACATATCTCTTGGACGAGATTTTCACTGCCCCTTGACAATCTTACCTCAGTTGAGAAAATACTAAAGTCGTTTTATGGTCCGCGAGTTTTCACTTTTTACTCAGATGAGTAAATCCTTAACGTTTGAGAATAAATTCCTTGTTTATGGTTTCGGGCATAGGTCAGGATTGACCTGGATTCAATTTCGTAACTTCCGTTTGAAACAGCAGACGTGAGTGTTCTTCCTGTGAACAGTTGTGACGTATGAGTTATACAGAAAAGATCCGGCAACTTACCAAGACATGCGCAGTGTTTGATAAAAATGAATGCATTTACAAAAGTAATTCAAAACTATCTTGGTAACTGAAGTTGTTATTGTGAAATATTTTAGAACCATACAAGTCTCTCTCTCTCTCTCTCTCTCTCTCTCTCTCTCTCTCTCTCTCTCTCTCTCTCTCTCTCTCTCTCTCTCTCTCTCTCTCTCTCTCTCTCAAGTGTGTCAATCGAGATAGAACGTAATCACATGTTACTTACCAAAAACTCAAACTTCTATTTGAGGAAACAAATAATTAGAGACGGAATCAAAGAAACTTCTGATCTAAAACTCAGATCGCTAAAAGTCACGTGCAGATCCCCACTTTGAAAATTTCACAGACGACACCCTTTAAGGTCAGACGCGAAACGGATTGAAAGCAGATGAAATGAGGCATTACGGGAGCGATGTCTGGCAAAATTTTACAAGTGATTCCATAACCTCTGAAAATAGAAAAAAGTATTGTGCGATGTGTGTGGGTTTGTGAACAAAGGATATCGAAATATGTGGACTTTTAAATTTAATATGGAGAAATTACTTTTGTTTATTTTGCTCGCTTAATTGCTTGCATAAATACTTCATTTTAAACAATAGAGACAGACACAAAGTTATTGTTTTAAAATGTAGAAATGTAAAATATAGATTCATTACTATTTACTCTTTTATTTCAAATTTTAAACAGTACGATGATCTCTTTATTTGGAAACTGGGTACTAAATAATTCAGCCATTGGATACATGCTGTAAAACGGACGTTTACTAATGTTCACGCTGGTCCCACTAGTCGTTCTATATCGATGTGGACAATGATTTGTCAATTTGACTTAATAGACAACATTATAACATTACAATCAACATAAAAAACAAATATCAAAGCATTTACCATAAGGAAGTCCAGACGACAATTATGGTGACCGTTGCCTGAAATCTCGAAATGGAATCAGGTGCCATGGAAGAGTTAATGTTACTTTCCCTTGCTGACCGGTCACACCCGCTGAGAGTCCACAGTCAAATCTAAATAAAATAAAATCAGAAATAGTTCATCGTTAGAACAGTTATATAGAAATCCCGGTTACAATGTACCCGGGAGAAGACACCCGATTTTCCGTAAGAACAGATAAAGATCCTTTCATAATTAGCTTAGTATCCAGCGTGGATCCAACCCACGCTGTACATAGGTGAGATATATTGTGATTTAAACCGCGATGTTCTGACCACTCGTCGGCCACGGAGTTCCACTTTTAACGATGAACGTACATTCTTTTCATTTCTAAACGATGTGATATTCCAGTTTGTTATTATTTAATTGAAACTCATTAATAATGTATCTTCTGATGTATCTCTGTTTGGCGCTGGTTTTAAAGTAAAGAACACACACACACTGATTAACATTTTTTCTTTTATTTTCATGCACAGTTTCCTTTCAGTTGAAAACGATTTGTGAAAGTTTAATTGTATACTTATAAAATCGCGTACTTTTATAATATGTTGCATATATAAATGCACATTACAGGTTCGATCGGAATATATATTATACAACAAACCTAGTTTGTTCCAACAACATTTAGTAAGAATGAAAATGGAGGAAATAAATCAATGTGGATGGATTTGTAACACATTGTTTTTCACATATAAACATCAAAGCCAAATGCTTTTACAAAAAAAAATTTAAAATTACAAAATTGGTATTCAGAGTTTTTGTAAGATTTTGTCAGATGGACAATGAATTTTATAATTACATGTATTTTTAAATGGGTTTAGGAGTGATTTAATTCCCGGACGTCTCTACAGGAAATCAATATAAATATTTTCCTGATTTATCCATTTCTTGGTTTTATAGACTACACGTATGATCACCATCATGGATAAACAAATGTTGCAAGCGCGTGTTTGACCATGTTGCCATGGTGATATATATGACCTAATCAAGAATACTAACATGGCGTCCAAAAGTAGTGTCGATATATCATTAAATGTTCCCTGTCTTCTCCTGTTTTTTTACCTTTTTTCAGGATTCGCCCTTTTCTGTATTATATCACGTGCTTGTCAGATGGGAGTGCGTGACATTTATAAAACAGAATTCGTCTCTAATTGGTGTAAGTAATATGTCCATGACAAACAGATTTTACTTTTTTTCTGTTTGTTATGAACTTGACACTTCTGGCAATTTTATACTTATTTTATCATTCTTATCATTGTAAATATATTACAACGCAGGTTTATCTAATCTTTTCATTAGAATTTAAATCTGTTTTGGTTGTAATTGGTCGGTTATCTTCACGTGCCACACTTCGCCAGTTTACATATGATATCGGCATAGTACCATTTACCGGATTTCTGAATGAACGAATATTTAGCCCATATAGTTCACCGATACTTCAACATTGCTACAGGTGTTGGGGGTAGGAGTAAGATGTCTCTAAATTCACAGTTTCTCAAATCGGTATGCAAAAAAAGGAAAAACTCTGATGTTAGTTGACTTTAACAAATCGCCAAGTGTTAAGATGTAGCCATATTTTGGGATTATAGACAGACAGACAGACAGATAGATAGATAGATAGCGATGAAGTGATATGGAAAGAGAGATGATTTTTTTTTCGATTTGTTTATACATTTTTTTTTCATATTTCAAGTTCCTTTAAGCTATACGCATGAGCGCTATAGTGCTTAGTTTATAAGCGTTCACAGAACACGAATATTTAAAGCGATTTCGTTTCGAGACGATTTAAGCCGTTTACGTGTTTGGCTTCCCCTGTCGCCCTAACCCTTAGTTAATAGAATTTTCATTATATTTTAACGGGAACGTTATTTACCTTTAGTATATAATTTGCTGAACGTAAGAATTTATCGAAGATTTCCAATAGAAGAAATAAATTGCATAATATATAATGTGATGGTATTTTTGCAATTGATTGTCATGTAATACTGGATTCGAATGAAAGTCGAAAATTTTATACGATATATAGACATAATTGTAATAAAACTTTGCTGTCTTGAAACCAACACACAAATTCATTTATTCTTTCTTTGAAACACGAGGACGAGAATAAAAGTAGTGAAATTAAAATGTTTTCGTTCACTCCTAATATTCCCACTCCTTTATACGACTATAATATACTCGTTTAATATCTAATGTAATACCATATATCTAGGGTTTTGACAATTGTTGCATACACAATGCAATATAAAATAGTTATATAATAAATTAATTTTTGTTTTTCCCTTTTTCTAACATAAAATGGTTTATATTCACTGAAAATGTATCTTATTACATTGTATTAAAATCACATACCCGATTAAGATGAGCGTGAATGGGAAAGCTTTCCTTATATAAACAACTAGAAAAAACTCGTACAGAAAAAATGTTGAATTACAGTTTGTTTGTTTGTTTTTTCGTTATTTATTTAGTATAAAATTGATGCAATTATGTTAAAGTCGAGTTATAACTTTCAAAGTTTTATCGAAAGTAAAATTGTATCCGACACACGAAAAGGTGGTCTTTTGCTAACCTTTTTAAATTGACAATTTAAAACTTAGCAAATACCACTATATTAAAAAGATGCTTAATGTTTCGGCTCATTATTAGAAAATGTAAAATGATTCGATTGTCCTGTAGTATCATTTTGTAATGCCAAGAATCAAGATGAATATAGGGGATATCTTTTATTACAATAGCCTTATTTGCGATTACTCTGTTTCACTGAACTGATATGTTCAGTTACTTCGATAGCGGTTGTTGATTTATTCCTCACCTATTTCATTTGCATTTGACTGTGGACTCACTGCGGGTGTGACCGATCAACAAGGTATGCTTACTCCTCCATGACACCTGATCCCAGCTCTGGATTTGCTCCAATATTCACCAGTTTTGTATCTGTATCATGGAAATCCTGAAGATTTATACTTTAGTATCTGTGAAGTTTTATATCATTATAATAGAATCGAATACAAATACAAGTATATATTGTAGATGTTGTAACAAAATCCTAACTTGTAGTATCTTGAATAAGCCATATTTCCAGTTGTCAATAAATCTTTATATAAAGAGATGTGTGTATTAAGTTTGACTTGAACTTTCTAGGAAGGTTTTGGCCCTGGTTCCTTAAATATTGGCACTCCAATGACAGATTCTTATCAATTCAGCTCAACTGATGGAAGTATCATTCAGTTTGACAGAAACGATCGTCTTGAACATTTGTTTTGGCCTCTTTCATAAACCTATTACTTTAGTATTTTGATTGATATGATATTACAATGTCTATGTGTAGCTGTTTGATGTGCAAGTTTGTAAGATGATTCAAAATGTTTGACGATCGTAAATGAAGATTCGACATTAACGTCACTCCTTCACAAAATTTCATCAAATCTTATTTTCATTTTCATAAAATGTTTATGTTTTCTGAAATACATAATTCATTGTTTTTTAATTAAAAGAAACTATGAATTCAACTAATCAAGTCTTATTGACAGAAACAATCGTCTGGAGTATTTTTGCCGCCTTTTTGCAAAACTTGATATTTTATTATTATTTGCAATTACTATGTTTCATTAATTCAAATGTTGAGTTGAATGTTAATTGGCGGTTATTGAGTTGCCTGTACCAATTGTGACGAGGATTATTCCTCACATATCACATTTGGATTTTACTGTGGACTCAGGGCAGGTGTAACCGATCAACAGGGGATGCCTATTGCTCCGTGGCACCTCTGTATTTCTATAGTTCCGTGCTTGCCCAGTGTTAATCAAATTTGTAAATTGCATCCTGGGCATCCTGAATATTAATACTCTGCTATCTGATATTTCTTATATTGATACCGTCTAAGATGTTTTGCCAGTTCCTCTTATAATCCATTTAAAATCCATGCAGAAGTTATATTCATCATAAGGCCATTTCAAGATTTTTCTCTATTTAGCGTCCGCTGATAATTTGGTTTTGAAATCATAAAACAGAAAAAAAAACATCTAGGGAAAAAATCGAAAAATAGCCCTAAAATGTACAGTTTTACACGAACAATCATTTCATAGGTCATTTATAAGTATGAGCCAAAGATAAGATTTTATAAATCTTTTGTGAACACATTTTGAAAATACCTAAGTGTACATTAAATTGCGCTTGCTCTCCCAAAAACATCTTCATTTTTCTTTTTGTCATTTGTTTTTTCCTGATAGAAGGATGAAAGCTTAACATAAAAAGTGGAATGGCCTTGTTGTAACTCGCTTGTAACTATGTTCTTATCTTAAAGTAATGACCAAAATATGTTTGTGAGAAAATACAATGTTTACCTTACACGTGACAATCTGTGAAAGCGCGCCTTGATGTATAAACAATCTCAGATACCAAAGTATAAATCAATAGAATGTCCACGACATAGATACAAATCCGATAAAAATTGACAAACACAGACCTCTGGAAACCAAGAAGTGGGATCAGGTGCCATGAGGAGTAAGCATCCCCTGTATCAAATGATGTGCAATGATGGAGCCGACATGGCTCAGTCGGTAGCGCGCTCGACTCTTGATCGTGAAGTCATAAGTTCGAGTCCAGCCGACGGCAGTCTTTCGGATGAGACAGTAAAAACCGAGGTCCTGTGTCAAAGTAGGTGTCGGCACGTTGAAGAACCCTTACTGCTCAATGGTCGTAAGTGCCGAACATAGTCCTTCACCGGCATTTGGTGACGTCTCCATATTGTTTGAAATATTCTTGAGTTGGACGTTAAACAACAATAAAAAAAACAAACATGTGCAATGAATTGCAAGTAAACTAACAATTGTTGTAAGTCTGTAAGTTGACGTAAATTATAACTCACGTTAAATGACACATAGCGTATTTTGTATCTGTTTTTTTTCTGTTTTAATGTCTTTTTCTAACAGTGAGATTTTACGTTTACAATACAATGTACATATTATCCAGTAAAAGGTATTAGTTGTTCGAAACTTATATGACATAATCAGATGGCGTAACTCCTAGAAAACGGTTGACGAAAATTAAATTAAAAGTGAAGCATATGACGTAAATACTGTCGTAGATAACAAAATTGTAGATTTTTTTTTTCATTAGCATAAAATGTATGACAAAATTTTATACATTTTCTTGTAGAAGACTTAAACGTACGATAAAAACTTTTGGTTTTAAACATTTGACGTTTAAAATAAAAGGGCTAGACACAAATGTGTAGTAGGAGCTAAATAATATGAATAATGCATATGGATGATGTTTGTCATGATTGTAATTTTAGATATTGCGCAATATTAAAAGGCATAATTTTAACGTCGATAATGTATTACTCTCTCTCTCTCTCTCTCTCTCTCTCTCTCTCTCTCTCTCTCTCTCTCTCTCTCTCTCTCTCTATATATATATATATATATATATATATATATATATATATATATATATATATATATATATATATATATATTTATATATATAATTATGAAACAAGAGAAACATTGGAACTGATAACCCTCTGATATTGAAACTGATGGCTGATAATGAACATGCTACGTTAACTTAAACAAGAGCGTGTATATAAATATATTATAAAGATAAGTTCTCGCGTGCATTTTACTATTGTCCAGCGAATGACGATAAAAATGCCGAATGTCTCAGAGTTTCTCCAGACCTAGGACAGCTGCTAAAAACTGGGGATGAAATTCACCTGCTATGATTCAAATTACGGCTCCGTTTTGTCTCCGTGTCTGTTATCTTTGTTCCGTTTATGTAGATTTCCAGTTAAGAAGATTACATTTCGCGACTTATTTATAGCCGTTTTCATTCAAACTTTATGTACAGGCGTTATAAGAAATAGTTTGTTTATTTGAGCGGTGGAAAGAGAAACGCAAGTTTGTATGTTCATATGATTGTTTTGAAGATAACACGAACATCATATTATATCATTATAAAATATTGACGTTAATACATACACCATATCGCATCATCGTTAACGTACTGACGTTTATAGACACCTTATGATAATCATAACCCTGTCGGGTTTCCATAATATTAAAGTACAGTATTTCACATTGACTTGTTTGTTTGTTTTATTTTTATTCATTTTATGTCTAGATTTAAGTATATATATAATCGAATAAATGATTAAATGTTACATACAGTTATTATTCTATAATATACAATCTCAGATACTAAAGTTTAAATCTTCAAGATGTCCAGGATACATATATAAATCTTATGATATTGGACAATCAAGGACCTCTGGAAATCCCGAGGTGGGAGCAGGTTCCACGTAAGAGTAAGCATACACTACTGTACCGATCATACCCGCCGTGAGTCCACAGTCAAAATCAAATGAAGTTGGTGAGAAAAAAATCTTCGTCATAATTGGTACAGACAACTTAACGACCGCTACCGAACAATTAAATCAACATTTCATTTAGTGAAACAATAATGCAAACAAGAATACTACCGACCGGAATACTACCGAAATTTGCAGAACGTTGACATCAAACGCGATTTTTGATAACGCTGTGTCAATTACTTGCCTGTAAATAGTTTACCTCTGTGTATGAAATGTTCATATGTTGAACATGTACTAGCATATCAGATCATTTGTGAGATATAAACACCATATACAGATGATTTAGGGATATTACTACGTAAATGTCGAAAATTTACGATAGAAAGTCGAAATTGCCGCGTTTGTCGTATAGCCTGGTTGTTAATTTCCTGTCTGTGTCTATAGTAAGTTAAATGTCCAAGTAGGAAGCGTGTGTGCATGGTTCTGTTGTACCTTTAATTTATAGTTCGCTGGGATATATCGCATTGACATATGTATGATTTATTCAGGAGCTTCTTGATGAAGTCTGCTTCGTATGAATAAAAGCAATTACTAAGGCACAATTGGTCCCCATGGGAATGCCGACTGTTTAATGAAAGACAAGTTCTTCAAACATTTCAAATATATTGTCTATTAGAAATTCCAGCATCATTTTACATCAAAATCAGTGTATATGTGTAGAATCGGGTGGTGTTGGACATAATAAGTATCATAATAATCAATGACTAAATGTTAGCGGCCAGGAGAGAACCCGGCAAGTGACCACTGGCCTTCCGCAAGTACACTGACAAACCTAGTCTTTCTAATAAATAATTATAGTAATGTGCCTTACACATAAACATATTCTTAAAGGCTTTGTCTGCTTTGACCAGTACATATTGGTCATGTAATCTATCCAGGTTCGTTATCACTTCTGGGTCACTAAATAAAGAATGATAATGTGTTTTCTTAGTTCTTTAAGTTTTCGAATACGAGATGTTATCAACCATCGTGTAGCTTTTAACCATCCAGACAAAGTTTCCGATTCAATTTCCTTTTAATGTTCTTAGGTATGACTAGGTAACTGCAGTCGAACCGGGGACACTTAGAATGCGAGTCAGAAGTTCTGAGTTTATGTCGTTGTTTCTTTGTTTATTACTTGTTTATATATAATCATATTCATTGAACATTGTTATCTATTAGTATTCACTGCATAAATGGGTGTGGCTGGTCAACAGGGGATGCTTGCTCCTCAAAGACACTTGATCCCATCTCTGGATTTCCAGAGGTCTGTGTTTGTCCAACGTTCACCAGATCTGTGTGTGTACCCTGGACATCCTGAAGATTTATACGTTTGGTATTCCAGATTTTTATATTCTAAACGATTAATTAACGAGAAACGTATCGATTTAAATCGTATTAAACAACGGTTTCCATGAAAGTGAACTGTGAAATGAATGAATACTCATACTTTATTTTGGTGGTTTTGGTCTTTTGGGAGATGGCGGTAGTCTCTCCTCCACAATTTAAGAAGTGGCCGCAACCATATGACCTTGCGACATAAAACAAAAAGAAAACTTTAATAAAACAAAGTTTGTTTGCTAGGTTTTTTAAATATATAAGTGCATATTTCTTGGCAGGACGTGCTATATAGCAACAATAAAACAACAAACAAAAATTACTGATAACAAAAGAAAGAAAGAAAACGAAAATTGAAAAAAATAAACATAAACATAGAAAAAAAGGAAAAGGCAATTTAGAAATGAAAAAGAAAGGAACAAAAGAATAAAAAAGTATTTTTCAGTTTGCAAGAGTACAAAAACAAAATGTATCTCCGTCTGTCTTAATGTATGACGTCATTGACATTGTGACGTATTCTGATTCAAGACGTTCAAGACTGTAAGTCAGAGAATGTATGTTAGTATCTCACGTCCTCATCATTACCATATACAAAACCAAAATTTAGTTCAATCTTTACATTAGAAGAACATGTAGTCGAGTGGCCAGCGATAAACTTATCTACAAGGTCTGGAGTGTACTTGTGACTCCGTCATTTCAGTATTTGATGTCATGAAAGATGAAAGTTTTAATTTCTTCCCATTTCCCCTTTTATTTCAAGTTTAATAAGATAAAATAATGAAACATCTTTCTTTTGAGATAATTTTAGATTTCAATATTTCCCTTCTACCAGAGAAATCATCAAGCGCACAGTTGGTTTGTCGTCTATAGCTAGATAGCCTCCATGAACACAGACATTGTCAGTGACGGCTTTTTTCCTTCGTTATCGTTTTTGTTAGTAATTATCAGACAAGAAGAACAGGTGTCAATTCTTCTGTTTGTCCATTATATCGGAATTAAAGAAAACTAAAAACGACACATCTATATCTCAGAATGTTTGCACAACTTAATTTTATCAGCAAGAACAACAAGATTAAAGTGATAATTAAATGAATGAACAGCGAGATAGGAAAAAGTGAAATAAAGAAGTCATGATAAAGAATTCATCTTGGAAAGCTTGCCAGGCCAAAGACAGATGTAGGTTCAAAACAAAAACCCAACCTGATTAGTTAGTGATAAGTAACAGGGAAACTAAAGTTTGTTGAAAAATCACTCCTTCAGCTACGAAATTAAAAGTGTGTTACTCCTCGTCTGGGTGTAAAGAGCATTGAAAGTAGTAAGTATCATTTAGTGGAATATGATTTTATAATATATATATATATATATATATATATATATATATATATATATATATATATATATATATATATATATATATATACATACTCATTTTGCTTTGACAAGATATTTATAATCTGTGTCATAATCTTCAATGTGGAATCTGTCTCAATATTGTAAAACTATTCTTATTATAAGGATAGCTTGCGCATGTTCACGCAAAAATTACTTTTATATGGAAGGATAATCACACTCACATATTTAATGTTGATTTCAATATCTGTATCTATGTTCATTATCTCACCAATACCACCGTCATCTTTCTATCACCTTTGGTATCTCTACCGAGCGCTTTTACTTTTATATATCGGTAAAAAATAGATAAATCATTTCTTTTAGATATATCCCATATATACATGTGTATCTGTATATTTGATATATAATTTTACAATTGGTAACTCGGCTGTATAGTTTTAGGGAATTATTTCCACAATCCTCAACATCGTTGAACTTTTTCGCTTTATCTTTCAACACAAAGATATACTGCAATCGGTTATGTTACATTTCTTTGTTTTTCTTCATAAACATACCTGGTACATCAAAGATAACGTTTTCGCGGGGTTACCTATTTTGTATCGTTTATTTATATTTAACAACATCACAATATTCTTGTGTGCAACTCATCAAGCAAATACCAAAAACATTGCCTTACAAATGATAATAATAAGTTACAGATCACCTGTTATACTTAAAAGTACTACAATAAATCGAATCTAAAACTCTCAGATTTCATCCTTTAAATCCGTCTATATTTGAAATTAAGCAAATTTACCAAATACGCCACTTATGCAATAAACTAAAGATTCACAAGGTTAGAAGTTTGTAATGCTTTGTTTACTGTTTGTCCTTTCCTCCGTTAATCACTTTCATTCATTGAATAATCATTATAAATAGAATCTTTATTATACAGATTTGTATTATGTATATGTCATCATACGATATGCTGATTGGCCAGAAAATATTTAATATACTAGTATTATTGTAATTTATCGTTTTCTATAAAATCAAAATGGAACAATCAATGGTTTGTGTATATTTTCCGTAATTACAGATAAGACAAGGAAATGTTATATAATGATAAATAACTAAATAAAAAATAAATAAATAAATAAATGAATAAATAATAATAATAATAATAATAATAATAATAATAATAATAATAATCATAATCATAATCATAATAATCATAATAATAATAAATAAATATATAAATAAATAAATAAATAAATAAATAAATAAATAAATGAACAGTGATAATAATTATAATAATGAATTCAAATATTTTTGCCTACTGGGATTTTTATATCAATGAGATTTCAAACAATTTCAATATAGGTCATAATTATACCCAGTGCTAAATGAAATATGTCTGTTTTACAGTTTGATGTTTCACTTCTAATTCCTTTGCTCTTTCATTTGTATATCTATATTCTGATTCTAATTCGGTCATACTATGATATATTTGTACCGGTGTCTTCCCACTAGAACCACTATTAGAATTGTCAGTAAAAAAGTAGGTTGCACATGTGAGAATTGTGTATATGTTTCTTACACTCCAGTAATTAGTTGTAACAACAAATAATTTACATGACTCAGCAAACTTGATTGTAAAATTTGTATTTTATTTATAAAATGTACAAGTTTAACCGCACTTTATCACAATATTACAAGTATAATGAAGAAGTACCTATGGATATTCGAAACTCAAAGTCCACTGGAACTCGACAATGCTTGATAATGATATACCGTATAAGTGGAAATTTTAGCGAGACGCAAATTTAGCGTTTTGTCCTTAAATATGGTATATAATTTAGTGAAAAGTTATTTTAGCGATTTTATGATTAAAAAAGATAACTCTTATCTACGATGACGAATGATCAGCGATATAGCGATATTCAATTTTAGCGATCTCAACATCCTCGCTAATAACGTCAAAATTGAATCCTCGCTAAAATGTCTTCTAATACGGTATCACAAAAACACGTATATAAGATATTATCAATTAAGAAAATAAATAAACTATAAAAGTTCAAATTCTTCACAATACTGAAACACGGAAGTTTTGGCAAAACTTTGAACAGATAAGGCAGACCTTTACCCGAGTTGTGTGTGATTGCAAACCTATTAGCCACAAGCTTGGTTGTACAAGCTGCAAATAAATAATTTTCAAAAAGTTGTACAATTGAGAATGAACCATCATTACCGTGGTTGTAATTCTATGTAAATTTGGGCTCAATTTGTTTTAGGAATGTGTACATATTTTCCTGAAACTTTCAAAATTCCTCCTGATACTCTTAAACGGATCTATATCAAAGGGATACTGAAATATCTTATTTTATCTATGTGTTTGTTTGTTGCATTTTTCATTCATCAAAGTATAACCTTCCAAACAAAATTGATAAACCATATAATATAAACATGTATTAAAGATACATTTTTGCAGAATTTCATAAATTTTGTTCACTTATCATTTATTATCAATTACACTGTACCCTGAAAAATTAACATTCATCGTCTTCTAATCTGTTTTCTCTGTCCACTGATTGATAGGTTTTGAGATCATAAAGCAGAAGAAAAAACCGCAATCGTCTAGGGAAAAATTAGGAACATAGCTCTTAAACTAACAATTAAATTTGAGCAGTTATTTTCATCATTGCGAAAACAAACCTTTCATAGAATATTTATTAGTATGTGCCGAATATATGGTTTATCGGTATGTGCTGAAGATATGGTTATTGGAATTGAAATATTGTCTTTTTTTGTTTGTTTTGTTTTGTTGGTTTTTTGTTTGTTTGTTTGTTTTGTGCTGTTGTTTTTTGTTTTTTTTTGGGGGGGGGGGGTTGGCAATACATTATGAAAATTCTGGAATGTTCATAAAATCCCATTTGTCCTCATAAAAATGTCTTCTGTTTTTGTTGTTATATAGTGTTTTATCTATCTGATAGAAAGAGAGGTTTTTGATTTTAGGGTGGGCACTAAACATAAAAAAAAATTCGGATGGCCTTTTGTTCCTGAGTCGCTTTGGGGGATTTTGATAAAATGTTTGTTAACCTTTGCAGGAAAGTGTTTAATTAGACCATTTTAGTTATTTATTTGTTGGTATAGATATATCCAAATAGTTGCGTAATTATCAAAAACGTAAATTTTCTTAAAAATATAAAATGGACATTTCTGCCTGATAATTTATCAAAGAAAACATTTAACGCATTTATAATTCATTATCTATTAAAAATAGAATTTTTCTATGAAAAATACTCTAGAAATGTTTATTGTTTCAAACACAAACATTATCCCACACACCCATTTCCGTGTTGTAATTTTTTCTTGTGTTTTTATGTTTATATGATATGCAAATAAAGTGTTTGTCACATTTTGCCTTTACTACTATTTTTACCTGATTATATATTTTTTTTATTTCGTATAATAAAAAGAGAATAATGAATAATTGACAAAGCGGAGAAATAGATAATTATTCATAAAGAGGCATTTACAAAAACATTATTTCTATTTTCCTACTTTTACTACCTGTACTTGATGTACAACAACAAATAAGAGCTATACATAGGCTTACAAAATCTTATATTCCTATATGTTTTGTGAAAATAAGGTCAGGTCCAGTGTGGTATACATATACAAACAATAAGGTTGATTTAATCAACTGCAATTTGAAAACTTTCAACCTGAATTTCTTAAGCAATTTCCATTATATATATATATATATATATATATATATATATATATATATATATATATATATATATATATATATATATATATATATATATATATATATATATATGAATTTAAGACTTTTGTGCCTGTGTGTAGCATTTTTTGTTATTGTATATCAATCTAAGTGGTAAAAAGGAAAATAAAGTGTTTTGAAAAAAAAAACCAGCGAATGACCCTTTAAATAATATCTATGATAACATAAGTACTGTTACAAATCATATGTTTTGATAGAAGCAATCGAACCATTTAATACCTGATGATATATCATTTGTTTTAAAACATTTGTTTTAAAAGAATTGTCATTTCTACCTGTGTGCAGATTTCTGCCAACGGAATAGCCGGTGTGACATGATTATGGGATCAAGTGGGAAAGGGATTCTCATTAAAAAGCCGATCAAGAGACTTTGTGTTTTTCTGTTTGATAAATGTTCACAGAATTACCAAAATGATAATACATTAGAACCTGTCAAGAGAGATCTCATTCTGAAAATAACTGTTAAATATATTTGTAAATAAAACCTCTATTGAGAGACCACCTGTCTTGAGAGACAACATTTCAGAGTCCGAAAGGGTGGTCTCTCAAGACAAGTTTCACTGTATTCACTTTAGTTATAACCATTTTTCTATGTTGCGAATAAAAAGTCAAGTGCTTCACTTGTTCAGGATTGCCTCCGTGAAATATACATGTACATTGGACCTTGTCTCACTTAGGAGACCAAATCACATTTCAGAGGTTCCACTGTACATGCATTTTGGCTAAAGAGATCAAGTATATTCACCTTCCGAATAGAGGAAATAGCTATGGAATCTATCACAAAACAGATGTAAGTCTTCTCGGAGGTAGAGAGTATTAAGAGAATTCAAAAGTTGACATCTAAACGAAGAAATCTTCAAAACAAAGAACAACAGAACCTCATGTACTGTTCTACACGAACTGTACGAGAACTACCAGCTTTCACATCTGATTATCTTTACAAAGAGAATGACAGATACGTTCTGTAACAATATCTAGCTTATTCATCAGTAAATGTAGAAATTAAGATTCACTTGCTCCGTAGTTAGTTGAACTAGAATGTTTTATTTAATTCATCCCGACACCCATTTTAGGTTTTTTTTTTCTCATAAATTACAATAAATTTATATAGTATATATATTTTGACGCTCCAAAGCCAAGTGCATAGATCATCGACCTTTGTAAAACAGTCCCCAAATTGGATTTGGGTCAAATCTACATAGCCATTATATAATACTGTTACCCTAAGAGTACATGTGTATATCAAAATGATTTTTAAATTGTATCCCAAACCTTGACTTGCAGTAATTTTGTTATAACTAACACTAAGGGTGTCGGAATAGCGCTTCTTGCCAATGCGATCTGAGTTCGATCTTCGGATTGTACAGAGAAGTGTGTGATATAGTATGGCGGTCACCAGCTCGGACACGGGGATTTTCTCCCGGGTACTCCGTAGTCCTCCCACAGTAAGCACCCCTCACGCAAACATCAGTGCCAACATCAATATAAGTTGGAAAAACTTGTTTGTTAATTGCTGTAAAATGGATAAAGCTTAGTATTGTATTAATTAATGGTTTACACCGCAATATCCTGTAACTACATCGCTACATCTTAATATTGGGATCAACTACCATATAAGTGTTATGAAACGATATGGATCTGCCAAAAATGTTAAAATAGTGTATATTTGTCATTATGCAAAACCAGAAATCAAGACCTTTCTCTAGAATAAATAATCGCAAACGGGATCTAAACAAACTTTTATATTCCGTATTCAATTTTTCGTACTCTTTTGTCGATTCCTTAATCTTAATTTCAAAAGTAATTTACACACCATTTAGTCATTGATGATAGGCGTTGAGGTAGCGAGTTAACCTGGTACGAAGTCAGCAAATTTACTCATTACACTAGTTTACACTATTTTATTACACTGTATTTTACTATATTGTCATTTGTAAAGCATTTTGGATATGACTGACTATGAAATATATTATTATTTAAAATATAAAAGATTGGTCACACGTGATTTTTCTGTACAAAATGAATAAAACCGTTGAGTACGGTACTTAGATCTTGAGTATGTACTCAAACAATATATCCATATTTCTGAAGTTTTGCCATATACTAGTAAGCAATATTGTTATCATTATTCACAACTGTATTTCATTCCTTTACAAACAAGTCCAGTTTCAGGATAAATTATGTGTGTTTTACCTTAAAATTATGAAAAGTTACTTGAGATTGAGTACTGAGTAAATTTGGTGACTTTGGACGAAGGACGAAGGAGGAAATATAAAAGTAAAATAGATTGGCGGGTAGAATTTCTTTTAAAAGCAATGCAGTCGTGCAAATTTATCGCTTTTTGTTCGGTACCTTATACGTCTTTAAAACATCGGTGGTTCTTTGTTTATATGTGTATTAACTATTTTTCAATCTGCTTTGATTTTTCAAGAACCAGTACTCTCGATTTTGCGAAATAATCAGCGGTCTTAAATGTAACTTATAATGAGGTAAAATTATGGATGTATGTGAACGCGTTAGCTGTAGTAATAAAGAGATACAGTTAAAACCTCTCGTTAATTGACCATTCCGTTGAGTGATGAGGACGCCTGTTTTAATTCAGAACGGACCAGTCGTACGTCAAAATTGATACGCCGAAATCGCCGTCATCGCACCAATTATTTTATCAGTTGGATAGGTGTAAATACACCTGTCCTTCCAAATAAACACGAAATTCTCATTAAATTGTCAAAATATCTTTCATATTTCTGTGGATAAAAGCTTACCACACCCCTACAAAATGAATTTGATGTGATTATATAAGTACATTTATTCCCTTCTGACAAGTTATGTTAATCATTTTGAAGGAAATTACTCCTTAATTAAGATACAAATATAATGCTTCTTAAATATATCATTGTTTCTATTTATTTATCTATCTACTTATTTATCCAACCATCCATTCACCCACAAACCCGTCAATTCGTCCGCTCATCCATTCATTCATCTATCTATCTGTCTCTATCTATCTATCTTTCTATCAATCTATCTATCTATCTATCTATCCAGGAAAACTATATATATATATATATATATATATATATATATATATATATATATATATATATATATATATATATATATATATATATATATATATATACACATATATTGAATAAATTTCCGTGCACTACGCGTATTAATTTTGCATTCTACTGATACTAAATATCGTACATTATGAGTAAAACGAAAGGGTAAAATCTATGTTTATAATTACAGTACAAAATAATGTGAGTGCTAGTACTGTAATCGAACATCGTGATCATGTATGCGCTTTGATAACAAATTAATGTTTTATATCACGATTAATGCAAAAATCACAAAGAACGATAAATGCTTATCATCAAATATTATGATTAACATTGAAATAACTATACGCGATTAATTTTTGAATATTATAATACATGTATAAAAATTCTCAGATACCAAAGTATTAATCTTTAGGATGTCCAGTATATAGGTCCAAATCTGGTAAAAATGGACAAACACCCACCTCTTTAAATCAAGAGGTGAGATCAGGTGCCATGGAGGAGTTTATGTTTGATTGTTTATTGTTGTTTAACGTCCCACTCAATAATATTTCACTCACATGGAGGCGTGACCAAATGCCGGTGAAAGGCTTCAAATTTTGGCCTATGCTCGGCACTTATGACCATTGAGCAGTGAGGGTTCTTTAATGTGCCGACACCTACTGTGACACGGGACCTAGGTTTTAACTGTCTCATCCGAAGGACAGACCAGTAAGTATCCCTTGCCGACCGGTCATACCCGCCGTGAGTCCACAGTAAAGTCAAAATGAAATACGTGAGGAACGAATCCTCGTCACATCCTCGTCTCAACAACCGCCATCGAACAGGTAACTCAATATTTCACTTAGTGAAACAGAGTAATTGCAAACAAGATTATTATACCGACCGTAAAAAATTTCGCGGTTGTCAATATCCCTGTGTCAATAATTTGTCAATGGGTAGTTTACATCTGCATATGAAATGTTCATATCTTGAACACGCACCGGCATATCGTTAGGTCTAACACAGAAATCATGATTATTACTTAAAACATTATACGTCATATTTGACACTGAAATCATAAATCATTAATACTTAGACACCATACGCCATGCTTTATACTGAAATCATAAATCATTAATACATAAACACCATGAATCTCAGTTTATTCAGTTTAGTTTATTCAGTTTATTCATTCAACTGCCTTAAGCCTTACGGCTCATCAGCATAAACATATAGTATGATATACAATTATGTGAACATGCACATATATATACATATACACACATATATACATGTGCAATACATATAAATAAATAATTATATACTAATCAAATTAAATAAGTACATAAAGTAGATCAAGAGTGATCAAGAGTAAACATGAAAATGAAAATGGAGGAAGAATACTGAAATAAATCAATTATTTTTCCTCTGTACAAAGGCATTGGTAATAAACTTAGCCAGATTAAACAATTTTGTTTTATTGTTAATACTTAATAACTGGACTAATTTAAACATAGAAGTCCTTTTGTAGTAATATTAATTTATGTATTTAGACCTTAAATCTGTATAGAAAGGGCATATAAAAAGGAAATGAAATTCATCCTCAACTTCATGACGTGAACACTTTTCACAAATTCTGTCTTCTCTTGGGCTATTTCTGTATCTACCCTGTTCTATCATTAATTCATGTGAGGACAGTCTAAATTGTGCAATTGAAAAAATGTACTTCTCAGGTAAAGACTTACGGATATAATATTGCATCATATGAGTATCCATTAAATACTTATAAAGGTAACATTTACTAGAGTTTTCGAAGTATGCATTCATTTCTTGAATGAATAAATCATATAAAACAGTGTTTACTTGTGCAATAAAAACTTTACGATTGGGAACATACTGGTTATACCAAACATAGCTAAAGCCAAGAGATAAAAGCAACTCTTTGACTTGATGTAACCAGTTTTGAGACTCAATAGTTTCAAACATTTCCTCATATATTGCTTTCAAAATAATATTATTAGTATTTAATAATTCAACCCAATATTTCAGAATTCTTATTTTTCTACTTATTATTAATGGAAATCTGCCTAATTCTGCATAAAGCAGAAAATTTGGAGTACATTTTTTTTACCCTCAAAATTCTTTTACAAAAATCTATATGTATTTTCTCTATATGCCATATACCATACGCCATGCTTTATACTGAAACCATAAATCATGATTGATATTTAAACATCATGTGTTATAATTAATACTGGAATCACAATTGTGATTAAAACGTATGTAATTGAATATGTAACTTAATACTGAAATCACAAATAATGATATATATAGATATCTAAACATCTAAAATATATTCAATACTGAAATAATAAATCATGATTAATTATACCTAACCACCGTGCGCTGTAATAAATAAATGGTATTATAAATTATGACAATTACTTAATTACCTTCAGTTCTAATTAATACTGGAATTACAATTGTGATTAAAACTTAAGTATAATATGTTGCGAAATACTGAAATCACAAATGGTTATAGATATTTAAACATAAAAAAAATATTATTAATACCGAAATAATAAATCGTGATTCCTAGTTCAATATCAAACGTTATGTTTAACACTAAATTCATACAGAATTATTGATTAATTAATACTTAAACATCACAATGATAAAATGGTCAATATTACATTATATGATTTATGATATTACATTATAATTTATACTAAATATACTAATGTACGTGTACTTATTTTAGCGTATTCTAATATTAGCGGATTTTGCGCTCAAAATCATTGCGCTAATTCAAGACCAACGCTAAAATTTCTTCATCCTGTCATTCTGTATACACGACAAAGCTAATGAAATTAATTGCACGAATTCAAGATCGCGCTAATAAGTTTATATCCCTAAGAGTGCTAAAATATGAGTGCGCTAATTTAAATACACATACAGTACATCATGATGACTGATTATAATTATGATTTTATTTTTCCAATGCCAGACAGTATATAGGATATAACAAACAAACAAGGATACAGAAAATGAGAAAGACAATATGTACAATGTGTACATCATAGTTTGAGCATTTAACAAACACAAACTCACATATATACACACGCATGTATTTAGTATAATACATGAAAGCATCCTAATACTGGTGGTGGAGAGAGGTATTAGCTTTTAGAATGTGAATTTATATCACAGGTCTACTGGGGGTAAACCTTAATATAATAGTACTTACCCAGAATTGTAGTGTATGTTGCTAAATACAATGTCCTTAAGGGGGCATTAGCTATGTTGACCCAAAATATTATTTCGGTTTTTTTTTCTCTACTTTTACTAGTTGTACTTTAGTACCTTCTTTTCCTACCTGTATTTGATGTAAAATAATAAATAAGAGCTATACACAGGTATAAATAATCTTATATTCCTATATAATTTGTGAAAATAAGGTCAGGTTCAGTGTGGTATGCATATACAAATAGTAAGGTTGAATTAATCAATTGCAAGTGAAAAAACTGGATTTCTCAAGCAAAACAATATACATGTATATACAATTGTATTGGAATTTAAGAATGTTTATGCCTGTGTATATCTCTTTTTTTTGTTATTGTACACAGCTTATATCCCTTTAAACATTACAGGTCATGATTATCGATACTATTATCCATTGATTGTGATTAATACTCACACACTATACGTCGTGATAAATACTAAAATCTTGAATCATGATAAATGTTGAAATCATAATGAATATCGAAATTATAAACCATCATGATGAAAACCGAAATCAAAAATAATGATTCAAACTGAAATTATAAATTAATATGATTAACACCGAAATCAAAATCATGATTAACACTTATACCATACTTTTGTAAAGCCTTATATGGTTTGACTGACATCTATAACACCTGATCCCACCTCTGTATCTTCTGAATGCCCGTGTTTATTCAATGTCCCGTAGATTTGTATAATGTCTTTTTGACCACCTGACGGTTAATACTTTAGTACCTGTGCTTTTATATATCAAATAACATTCAGCATGATTAATACCTAACCGTGTAAATCATGACTACAATATATTATGATTGACACTAAATATGATATAGTACGATTGATACACAAGTAGCAAATATTACGATTGAATGCTGAACTTCAGACTTTGTGATAAGCATTTCAATATCATATGCTAATTTTTCTGTTTACATAAACTGCATGTCAAAACTCAATTTGAGTATCTACATACAAGGGTCCTCCGTGGCCGAGTATATAGAGCATCGCGCTTTGAACCATGAAGTCTCTCATTTATGGTCAGTGCAAGTTCGAATCCCAGTGGGACCTAAACTGATTTTTGTGAGAAAGTGTGTCAGTTTACTTCCGGAATGCGCGTGGTCTCTTCCCGGGTACACTGTAACCGGGTTATCTTCTCCATCATGGCCGCCACCATATAACTGCAAAAAATCGTTGAGTGTGACGTAATACAACATTCAAAATAAAAATCAAACCTATATACGGTACGTCTGTTTAAAGTATTCTTTCGCAGTTATCCGTGGGTAAGCTCAAACTTGTTTTTGTGTTAGCTATGAAACACAGCTTCACATTGTCTGGCATTATCATTACTTTCTTATTATATATGATACTTTTGTGAAACTTACAGGAAAGGTTCCTTGTGATGAGGTGCATCGCTCAGTCAAAGGTCAATGTCATATTCAAGGTCACACTCAAGGTCAAATGGTGGTACAGTCTTCTCTTAAAGAATTTTTTGTTTAAAAAATAATTCAAGGTGTTATGTCTTCGCTATACACCCACAACTTGTATTATTGACTCTAAATAATTGTTAACCATTCTGAATCGATCATTTACAGAAAAAATAAAAGAAATTTACTGAATTTTTTACAGTGACCGAATTTAAGATGTAAGTTTTATAAAAAATTGCTACTTTGGGGGTCACAGTTTTCAATCTTTTGAACTCTTTATCCACCAGCTCTAATAAAAGCATAAAACATATTGATACAATGGCGTTTGATCAAATTTTACCAAGTTAGCTAGCAAAATATGAGTTTTGTAAAAAAAAAATGACCTTTTTTAAAAAATGAATAGGACAGTTGATGAAAAGAATCAAAATCCTGTAAAGGGGCATAACTCTTGCATATGTAAATATCCTTATATACCCACAAATGTGCCAGATTATTCATTCTGTTAATTCATACATTCATTATGAATAAGTATTCAAAAAATAAGAAAAATTTGAAGATAAGTTTTTGTTTACCCCAGTATACCCTTCTTCCCCCTAAAAATTATAAATTAACAAAACTTCTGCATTGTTTTTATGAAGGACTTCACGAAGCGTGTTAGACGGTATTATAACTTTGTAATACCCTGTAGGTTTGAACTGGTGATGCAATTTTAAAACAATACAAAGAATGATATAGTTTTTAAGAACACGAAACATTTTATTTAAAAATGTATCTACAGAAGTGAAATTTAGAGATACATATTTTACATGTGGCAGCAATACGCTTCCGTAAAAATCGAAGACAAAAACAGAAACTGAAATTTCGTAAGATTCCCTGGAAGATGAACAATATAGATCATCAAAAAGACGCTAACTTCACATCAAATTTCATAAAACATGTTTGATAAAAGGTTTGTCTTACATGCAAAAATACATATACATTATTTACAAAAATGTGTCCTTCATTTAGACACAAGAAGGAGTAGACGTGCTACATCGTCTAAGACGTTTGTGTGTGTCTTTTACTGTACAGTGGTTAATAATTCGAAGTGTTTATAAAAAAATATTTACCATTTGGATAGTATTACAATAGTCTGAATAAATACTGCAATAGTATCACGATGCTAACAGTCTATTGTCATATTTCATAATAGCCACGGATACGTAAATGTCGAAATATTCAGTTTTTATTTGGAAGCCTAGGGTAAAGTCATTGGTTTTGGGGTCTTTTTATTTGACATAATAATGCTTCCATTTGTAATAATGAAATTTTATATATTAACCAATTGTTAGAAAATTTCTTGATATTTTAACAATCAAATGTACTTGTACGCACCAAATATAACTTTGGTATTATGTTTATAATATATATAATTATGGAGACAATCGATAGTCTACCACTATTGCTATAGTACTATTGGAAGGTACACTATTGTGATTGTCTATTGCACTATCAATTAACTATTCCTGTAGTACTATTGGAAGGTACACTATTGAGATTGTCTATTACATTGCCAGTTTACTATTGCTACAGTACTAATGGAAGGTACACTATTGTGATTATCTATTGCATTGCCAGTTTACTATTGCTATAGTACTATTGGAAGGTACACTATTGTGATTGTCTATTGCATTGCCAGTTTACTATTGCTATAGTACTATTGGAAGGTACACTATTGTGATTGTCTATTGCATTGCGAGTTTATTATTGCAGTAGTACTATTGGAAGGTACACTATTGTGATTGTCTATTACATTACCAGTTTACTATTGCTGTAGTACTATTGGAAGGTACACTATTGTGATTGTCTATTGCATTACCAGTTTACTAATGCAGTAGTACTATTGGAAGGTACACTATTGTGATTGTCTATTGCATTGCCAGTTTACTATTGCTGTAGTACTATTGGAAGGTACACTATTGTGATTGTCTATTACATTACCAGTTTACTATTGCTGTAGTACTATTGGAAGGTACACTATTGTGATTGTCTATTGCATTGCCAGTTTACTATTGCTGTAGTACTATTGGAAGGTACACTATTGTGATTGTCTATTACATTGCCAGTTTACTATTGCTGTAGTACTATTGGAAGGTGGACTATTGTGATTGTCTATTGCATTGCCAGTTTACTATTGCTATAGTACTATTGGAAGGTGGACTATTGTGATTGTCTATTGGAAGGTGATTGATCGGTCTTGGGTCGAATGCTGAGAGAATGAAAATATTAAAAAGGCATACGAGAGTATAAATCTGTGATTATACTGTAAAAAGGGCGAAACTCACGGGGCGAAAAAGTCGAGGTATGAAATAAGACGAGGGAGAGAAGGGGGAGAAAGAAAATAAAACAGCGAGTCTTTACTTCTTTGCAAAATTGAAAGATATAATGTGAGGCAAAGGTCAACGAAAATTTTTATCATCAAATGTCCAACAATGAATAAATAAAAACTGAACCGAAACTAAAAGCTGTGCCGTTTGTAAAAGTTAGATTAAATATTACTGGTGTAGTTGATTTATTTTTTATTTTAAATTTTAATTGAATATAAGGCCCGATACGAAACCGCGCTTTTTAACATCGACAGGTCGATGTTGTTAAGATTTTATCACATATGTGATTTTTAAAAAGGAAAATATCATTTTTGTCTGTTTACAGATAAATGCATTTATTTTCCCATATAAATATCATTTTTGTCTGTTTACAGATAAATGCATTTATTTTCCCATATAAAATTGCGAGTCTCCCCCTGGGTACAATGTAACCAGGTTCTTTTCTCAACATAAACTGGGCGCCAGCATTTATATGGCGTAGAACAAATAAAACGAACAAACAAAGCAAGTGAAAACAGGACAACTTACATTGTCCAATACTAATTTCGTGTCATAGCAAAATCAAATAAAAGATTTTTAATCCGTGTCGACCATATTATTTGTTGATTTGCGAGTCTAAATGTGACCACAGGGGTTGATGTGCTGATTATATTAAGCATTCGTCTTGCAACTCTTGAGAAAGAAATTAATATCTTGGTGTTTTCATTTTCTTAAGACAACGTTATGACCAGGAATTCTGACACCTTTCGGAATAAACTTATAGTATACTATAGAAATTCTGCAGTAGGTAAATCGATTCAACTTCAAGAGAAGCCGCTGTATTCCCAATGCACATTTCGCTATGTGAAATCGCCATTCTTCATCATTACCGCGAGTGTATCAGTTTCACCCGATAGCGCATGTGCAGTCAAGCGTCTCGAGGACATAGAGAAAGCTTGTAAATTTACGCGTTAACACGATGTTGAGAGGATACGGTAAGGAGCATTCATTCGATACATTCCTGCTGATGAGTTTGAAGATGAATTTGTTTATTAAGAAGACCCACCACAGCTGTTTAAAGGGATTTTACTTTTATTATTTTTTCAATGTAGGGAAAATGCATTTCCAAAATGTGATCGGAAGATAATCTAACGACTGAGATAAGAAAACCTTCCACCATAAAAATCACATTCCATTTTTCTGATGATTTTGACGAAAAGAAAATGCCCAGTGTTGAGTGATATTGTCTACGCTTTTAAATTTTTGTTGGAGAATTTATTATTTAACTACAGTACATTTCCGTACTTTCAATCTGCACAAAGATCATCAAATTAATGTCGCCATCATTTGGAAACATCGCCGGGAAGCATGCTATTTAAGATAAAGATTCTTTTTACTTTCAAAATCGAAAGTAGAAATAAGTACATAAACATTGACATCTTTTTTATCTAAATTGTCTTAGTTTTAACGCGATGTCTTACTATATTTATCATTACTCATCGATGTAACAAACAATCTTGACAATTGCAATATTATCTAATGAAACCTGAAAATGATGTACACCCAAAAAAAGGAAGTAGAGTTTAGTTTAGAAATAAAAATATATGTATTCATTTATTTCATTTACAAAAAAGAAATAACGTTTGTCGATAAATTTTATTACAGAAGATAAATTTCGCACGATAATATTTCCAGAAATGTTACGTCACTCGCATCGTTCCATTAAGACTATTACCCCGACTCAAGCTAAGACCATAATTCGATTACCGAATAAATAGGTAACAATCGGCTAATAATTTACCAGATTAAAGCCATTGATCTTTTGTGCTCTGCCAAGTAACGTCTTATCGTACGAACATTCGGTAACCAGGTAACAAAAAATTGTCAGGCAGTAAAAGCTAGCGATATAAACATGAAATTCATTATCCCCTAGTTTGTTTTGGGTCGGGAATTCTTCAATTTTGTTGACACGGGTTCCGAGATTTATTTTATACCTAAATATATTCTATTATCCGTCCGGAGACGTATTGGTCTTGACAACCAGTAAGCTTTCTGTTGACCCCGGCTGATTTATTGTTTTACGACTTTCGTCAAGACTTATGGCATATACATATGGTCAACAAAGATCGTAAATTTTCTTCTAGAATTGACAAATCTTAACAGACAATTTAAAATTTTAAGACAGGGGTCAACAAGCTATATACGCGGAACCTGCGACATGAAGTAAATCGGACTCGACCTCTCAAATTTCATTGTATCCCACTCTTGACGCAGTTGTTTGGTTTCAAACTTTCAAAGGAGAATTGACATTTGGAGTGGTTGAAATAAGTTTAAAATTTCTTCTTGTAAATAACCCGTCCAGTACCACAATATATATGACAATAAATGAACTTGTGTATTACAACATAAAGACATTCTCCCTACATGTTCTCGTGGACTCCTTGACCACTCTTGACCGTGGAATCCGTGATTTTTATAGCCGGAAAATAGATAAAAGGGCAATTGCTACATTATTATGATATGAAAACATTTGACCACTTAAGCAAAAATACATCGAAGTTTGTAATGGTAGTGGGGATAAGGGAGAATAACATACCTGAACTTTAATCAAAGTGGCCGGAGTTCAGGGGGAGGGGTTGAGATGATGACCAGTATATCCCTCCCAGCAGAGAAGTCAGATAAATTGGGTCATCCACAACAATGGAAGAACGTACATGACAATGTTAAAATTCTCTGCCCACTAGTTTGGTTCTTAATACAGGTCAACGATCAGTTTTGTAATCGCCGCGGAGTTTACAAGGTACGATATAGGTACCTGTGTATGTAACGGACTATTTATTTACTTTACAGAAAATGTGGCAAAACGAATAATAAAGCAGTGAAGGGTTTTGATACTTGTGTATATAACTGAACAAAGAGTGCCGAAATACATGAATTGTACAAATGTGGTAGCCCGTGAGGGGCGGATCCAGGATTTCAAGTCAGAGGAGCGCAACTGCAGAATATCTTCGTTGAGCGTAGTTAAGCACGAAAATTTTGTTAATTTTTCCTAGGCGCCCCCGCCTGAATCTACCCTTGGTACCATTGATATCATGGTTGACATCCTGAAACTAATGATTTCAGTTAGATATCTATATCATTTTCGTCTTCTAATTTCAATTTTTTGTGAATTAAAAGTGGATACACAGTCACATATTTTATGTATATTCTTACCATCCATTTTTTAATTTACCAACCGCTTGTGGTGATCTAGTAGTTGAGTCTTGGGGTTGCAAATAGAGAGTCCCGGGTTCGATTACGGTATAATGTCATGCCTACGACTGTAAAAAGGTTGCCTCTGTTCCTTCGCCGGCCAGAGCTTGACATAAAAATTGAAAATTTTCCGGATAATCCTAAAAAACGGAGGTTCCATTTCACCGCAGGTGTGGCACGTAAAAGAACCCACTCTGCATTGACGTCAGTCCATAGCACAAGTCAAAATTTATGGTACTTCATCTAAAAGTCGTTGACATCTCCACATAATTAATACAAAATCATTACGGAAGTAAAACAACGATCAAACAAAATTCAGTTTCCCAAATTGATAAACGAATACCTCAGAGTATTAAAACGAACTAGTGTCACTAGCGGTACACGGGGATGCTGGTCACGGGATACGGGTCATGGGGATACCAGTCACGGGGTACCGATCACGGGATAAGGGTCATGGGGATACCGGTCACGGGATATGGGTCAAGGGGATACCGGTCACGGGATACGGTTCGCGGGGATACCGGTCACGGGAATACCAGTGTGGAACAAAAGGGAACTGTCGGACACATTTTTCAAAGTAATGAAACTTTATTATTTCCATAAATAAATGCTCTCGAGTGGAGCAAAATGTTTATTATACATCTCGTCCGCATTTTACAAATTTTCAGTTTTTAAGAGTTTTTAGTTGTAGCCAAAGCTTAATGATTTCAGTGTGAGCGTAAATGGAGCTAGTTTTTACTTTTTTTTTTTTGTGAAAATGTCATATCCAGATAGAAGGGATCCTCTTGGTAAATATACTGTGATAACTACATGAAATGTAATCGCATATTGAAATAAAGAGAGAGAGAGAGAGAGAGAGAGAGAGAGAGAGAGAGAGAGAGAGAGAGAGAGAGAGAGAGAGAGAGAGAGAGAGAGAGAGAGAGAGAGAGAGAGAGAGAGAGAGAGAGAGAGAGATTTTAGGTCGAAACTGGGAAATTGGATACGAAGGATGGGCTTTTTAACTTTGTTATCTGGTTTAACTGTTACAAGGATAACTTTGGGTGAGGGCATTTCGTTTCAAATCATCATTATCATCTGTCAGTTGATTATAAAAGTACATAATATGGACGTTTTTTCTGTTAAATTTGAGAAATTGCATCTAGGATGGAACCTTGGCATCAAATATAGTTCAAAATGCGTTTTACATATACAAAGATCGGGATCAGTATACGCAAATGTACAAAAACACACATTCCTCTCCTCTCCTAATGGCATTAGCGCGAATGGTCATTTCTGCTAATTTTTACAGTTAAACCTTTTTTTTTTGGTTGATAAAACTCTGGAAAAAGCATAGGCGACCTTTGCCCTTTTTGACTTATTGTCAAAGGTTTTATGGATATCTAAATTTTCTCACTTACGCGTGTTGTAATTTATAAAGATCATTTGACTATCCTTCGATTATTTGTTTTACAATAATATCTATAATATTTTGATAACGTTCTATATGCAAAGGAAAATATTCTTTTTTTCAGAAATGTAAATATCGAATAGAATTAAAGTGACAAAAAATCAATACGAATAAATCTGTGCGTAATGATTAAATCACAGTACATCAAATCGTTGTGTGTGTGTGTGTGTAGGTGTGTGTGTGTGTGTGTGTGTGTGTGTGTGTGTGTTTGCGTAGCTCGAATAATTCAAGCCCGCTCCGGTTCCGATTCTCTCCATCCTAATGCAGTAATCGTAGTGAACGGAATATTCGGGTAACTGTTTGCAAAGCATTTTATGCATTAATGATCTGTTCGAAATATCAACTGCCCTTCTCTTCTTTTTCTGATTCTTTCGTTATTTATTATGCAGTATGACATATTTATATGTCAAAACGTTTTATTACACATTATGATCCATACTGATGTCACTGATTAAAAGTGTTTATGTTTTAGATTCTATCTTGACTAATAAAATCAACAACAATAATAATACCAACGCAACAATAAACAACAACGACACATTACAATATCCACGTGCAATAAATGCGAAAACAAACACGTCTGCGGTTTTTCTTTTAATTATCATCGGAAAAAATGGGTCAGCGATAAACCAAATATTTCATTCAAAAACAATATAAAAAGAATTGAAACTGCATACGAATTCTCTCACGCTATTTATTTATCTGGGGTATTGATAAAGTTTTTACTTATTTCCATGTAGTCAGCATTCGAATACTCGTGAGCGCGTGCGATCGTGTCAAAAGGTTAATGAGACATTATTTCAACCTGAACGAAATCTTCGCCCAAAACACGAAAATAATGACACGTTTTTTAACTTCTTCCTTTTTTTCTCTCTCTAAGTTTATGTTTTTATTTTGAAAGCCATACAGATGCTTCGTAGTATTTGAAAAAGCAGAACACCTAGATTCTAATCTCGATCCTTCAGTATATCTGATAACAGGAATAAAAAAAATCCAATCCTGCATCTCAGAATGGAACAAACCATATCTTCAATAAGGGTGGATAGGGGTGTATTTTTTCTTCTTAAATTCCAACAATTTACTCTATCAGTAACAACATGCAGTCTATATCATTTCTTAAAAGATTGCGATGTTTCATCCAATTAAATGCAGAAGTGGTTTAGGCTATGCCTAAACTTGCAAAAGTTTGATCAAATTTTTGATAGGTCTGAATCACGTGTTATTTTGCCTTGATGCCCCGCCCCTTTCTGTTATCTCGATGGACCTTACATGATGCCAATGCAAACATTGAATACGATGTAAATGAACGAGACTTCGTGATAACAACTCCGAGCAAATTTAATATCAGTCATTGGAAGGAATAAACTGTACTTGTTAAGTGACCCAAGTTACACATCCAGAGATAATAATTCTTTCTAAAAAGGATATACTTTTGTAATTCGCCTAGAACTGACGGGTATGTGCTTCATTTTCTATTTATTTCAATGTTTTTTAAGTTATCGCTAAATTTTAATTATTGTTGATAGTCAGTTAAGCGACGTGATATAAAGGTACTATAACATTACTGTCCGCGATAACGAAAGATTACACAAATTTTTGGTCAAATCAGAGTAGAATGAGCAGATATGTTATTGGCACTTCAAATAATCATCTAGATACTGCTCAATACGCTTCATTGTCAAAATTCTAACGATCGTCGATTTATTTATCTAATGTATATATATTTTCCAAGTCGATTATGACAAATTGAGAGTTTGTCTTACCTGTATTATCGCGTTTGTGTGTACATATATATATATATATATATATATATATATATATATATATATATATATATATATATATATATATATAGGCACACACGATATACATATATATATATATATATATATATATATATATATATATATATATATATAAAACGCATTTTGTCCATCGTGCTGTCGATCAAAATATTTCAGGTGAATTCAAACTCATTTGATTAAGCTCAACTTCGGGCAGGTGTCGTTTTCAAATTTAATTTGTTTAAATGTTTTCGTGAATAACGGCCAGTCCCTTGTTTGTGGACTTTTCAAATGACAATATTCCTCCCCCAATAATTTCAAAACAACATATATCCTTGTGTCATACCCGGGGTGTTCTGATGATTAACATCGATATAATGATGATATCAAAATAATATAAAAACTTCAAATGTTTTGGTAATCAGTTTGTTTTGATTCTGCGATCTTACATAAAAAAAAACTTGTGTGATGTGTAAGTCACAGAAAAAAAACGTGTCCTTATCTTTCGAAAATAGTTTTGTAGGAATTTTGACAATTTTAATCATTTGGGAAGACCCGTTCGCATGTGCAGCTGCGAGATTCTTATCTGCCCAGGCATAAGAGTGGTTTTATTTTTGTTTTCGGATAATTTAATTTTGAAGATTTTACTATCGAGAATCTTGAGAATATTATAACTGTAGTGTGTCAAGTTCGTTACATCATTCTTAGTTTACTAACCCTCATGTCGAAAAGAGAAAACTGAGATGTAAGGTTTTAAACTGTTTCAGCGAAAATGAATTAGCCGATGCCCATATCGTTAGAGTTTATTATTTCTCTTTTTAAAATAAATAACATAATTTGTTCATTCAAGCCGAGTCACTCGCCCGCATCAGATAAATGATTAAATTACAATGTAGTTGAGTTTTGTTTGTTGTCAGCGCAATGTTTTTGTTTCTTGTGTTGCTCAACTACATTTATAGGAGTTTTAAAATTTATAAAACTTGACAACTTGCAGAAACACATGGGATATATATATATATATATATATATATATATATATATATATATATATATATATATATATATATATATATATATACCGTTTTACCTGTCCATCGGTCTACTTTGTTTATACGAAAAATAACCATAAAAATGTGTTTATATCTAAATGAAACCAGTGATAGTTGGAGAATCAACAAGTCGTATTAAGTTTTACCGCATAGTTCGTCACTAGCAGTTAATATTTCAAACTAATGTATAATAAATTAAACACTCTCTGAAACACGTTCGACATCTGTGTCCAAATTCAAGTTAACCTAGTATTAACGTTTTAATTGTATACATGTGTGCATGTTGAAATAGAAAACAGAAAATACATCATTCTAAATTGATTTTTAAAAAGCGCTATAGAACCAAAAAGTTTTTAATTGTTTTATTAAGAATAATAATATTTTGTATTTACTATCAGCTTAATAAATTGAAAACAGATTGCGATGTTGTAGCCAACATAAATAAATTTTGACATACTTTATTCACCCATTTGCTGATTTATTTATCATCTATTTAACATCGGGTATTATAGATCTCATAAAATTCGCCGTATTTGATATCAAAATCTGGAGAAATACTTAGAAATTTATCTAATTTCTTATAATTTTATCTAAATCCAGAAATAAAAACAATCCTATCGAATTCTGTTTGTTTTTGTCTGGTCCTCGTTTTCTTTATTTAACGGTTCTAATAATTAGTCATTTCTTCCGGGGGACAGGTGCTCGCCGTTAAGACTAATAGATTTTTATCTTATCATTTCATCCGAGATTTCTTTTGTCGGGTTTTATATGCTATTGTCTTAATCATGTTTATTTACAGGAAAAGTAGTTAGATCTCAGTATTTAATAAAGTACTTACATTAAATGTAAAAATAAACAAACAAAGAATAAATAACGATTTGATTTCTCAACTACCTAAGTTAATCAGTGTACAACTCGGCGAAAGCGGATAAAACCTATTCAATTCATGACTTCTGAAGAAGAAGGGCTTCATTTTGTATTTTCGTTCTTTTGAAGATTCCGCTAAAATTTATCGTCCGATGTACTCACACCCCTGGACGTAATCACTTGGTTCTCTTTTTCTTTCTTTCTGACGCAGGTCAAAGGCTGTGGAGCAGAAGAAGCCATCACGAATCACCTGTTTTCCAAACACCCCCGCGATTCATGGTCAAGGCATCAGACCACTTATTCCATCAGTTTGCAACACGTTCATTTGTTTTGCTCACGCGCTAGATAGCGACACCTTCATGGCTCAGTTTAATGGCATATACGGATTCTTCTTGGATTAGAACTTCTCCCTCGTACCCCACATCCGTAAAACAAGAACCCGAGGATAACAATAATCACCATTACAACCACGTGCTTCATTCCGAAAACAGCACACAGGAATCGGGTCCTGCTAAGGCTGGGCAGGGCATGCTGAATTTCCAAGAAAATAGTCCATTATTACCTAACGAGGAAGTCGAAGTGTTTTTCAATCACTTGGAAAGGCCTAACGTCAGTGGCGGATCCACAACTCACAGTGTGAGTGACATCTCAGAATCACGTACCAAAGTTTCAAACCAACACGCTATGTTTCAGAACTCAATGCATACAATGTCTCTTCCAGCGGCAGCGCCAACATACCACGAATCACCAGGTGCCAACAGTTTTATGCATGCTGGTTCGAGTCCAGTTTATGTCCCGACTACGAGAGCTGTGTTATCAATGCAGTACATGACCAATGGGACAGGACAATCGGCTTCTACGCCTAGTGGGAGCCCCGCGGTGTGGGGCATGCAACCAGACCCTTCATACAGTACTGCAAATACTCATCCTTCAGTTTCTCCAAGATTTCCGTTTGCTCCGTCGCCAAGTTCTCCAATTAGTTCACCAGCAGCTCGGACCGAGTCTAGTTTTAACACAACTCTTCGACCAAGCGGTATAAGTCCCTACCCCACGTGGAGTCCAGAATTATCATGGAATTATAACATGGCTCTCCAGCAAGGTTTAAGACGATCCGGTCCGGGTGAGTTTATATTTTTCTTTCTTTATTTTTGTATTATTGTTATTATTAGTTACCATCTTCAGTTTCATCTCATTTCAACTGCTGTTTTATCAAATGGAGAAACAATTTAAAAACTGTGGAATTTAAACTTGGATGTCAAATTTAAAAATAATTTTGTTGTGTAAACAAAACAGACACCAAGATATTGGCCTGATTAATGGGTGTCAACATCTTGTATATAACTGCATGGATAAGAAATTTGATGAAGACTGGATATTTTCAATTTGAATATTTCTGCATAAATTTTTGAAAGGGCACATCTCTATCACAATACTGAACAATATATAATATATCGCTGGTTTGTATCATTTAAAAATATGATAAGGGTTATCTTTCATATTGTTTCCCATAGAATAATCAGATATAGGGGTCTGTCAAACATAGGCCCTATATAACAAACACATTCAAGTGTTTAGAAATATTGATTACATGTATATAATTTTAATTGTTTTTTTAGATGCATTCAAACTGGAATGTTTGGCATATACATAATGTTTATTCTTTTATATATTTGTGTGAGAGAGAGAGAGAGAGAGAGAGAGAGAGAGAGAGAGAGAGAGAGAGAGAGAGAGAGAGAGAGAGAGAGAGAGAGAGAGAGAGAGAGAGAGAGAGAATAAGTATATTCAAATAGCTGAATTAAGGTCTAATTTACTCTGAATTCGATTCTTGGGTTTGTTTTCCTGTTAGAAAGTTGTAATATTGTAAATTTGCAGTATTTGAAATAAATCCCAAGAGATCAAATAATTAAAGTTAAAACTACATGACTGATGTTAACGAAGTTCTCGTAGTACACGCTAACAAGTGTTAATGTTTAATTAGGAACAACGATCCCGCATTTCTTGAGTTCGTCTGTCGCCCACAACGGACGCCTGATGCACACCGCATGCGTATCACGGCATTGAAATTCGCATTAATTATAATCAGTTTCACTAGGAAATACACAAGAACGTTATATCCAAGCTATAAATAAAACATCTTGAAATTGTCAATTTCAAAGAAAAACGAAAAACAGATGTCCGTTTCAACAAGTTTCTTTTTCTAAATTTTATATTAATTGTTCTTATTCCCTCTCCGTCTGTATAATTCATTTTTATTTTTACGTATTCCTCGTTTGTTTTGGTATTTAGATTTTGTTATTATATTCAAATTTATTCATTATCAGATAATGTTATTAACGCTTATTTATTGGTGCCTGTTTTCATGTAATTATTTTTTTTTTCTACTTTTGCTTGGGCTATAAGATGAATATTAAATGGCCTCTAATTATTATATAGACCGACTTTTGACATGGATTCTATTTCTTAATTATAATTCTTTCGACGCATATTTTTCTGAACGCGAAACGTCAGTTAAAGCAAGGAGAGGGAGGCGGGAAAACAACATACTTAGTAAGCCCACCTGTTGGTTGACCAATCAAACACAGGGGCTCAAATAATTAACATGATAAGCTCAATTAATTGATACGATTCGATGGCTGAGAGGTAATTACTTTCTGTAATTTATAACCCTGCCATAATTAAGACATAATTGCAAACCACTTATCTTTTGTCCGCTCTATAACGAACCGACCCTGAATGAAGCCTCAGAAAATTTATTAAAAGCTTTGTTTTGAAAACGAAATTCAAATAAACTTGATTGGGGAATAAGAATTCTATATGTACTAATGATATTATAATTAAAAAACTGAACATTTAAACATTTAATTTGTATATTATTTTTTACTTTGATAGACGGAAATGACCAACTTAAACTTCACGGATGTATAACAATTATAATAACATCAAGTTTTCACTTTTTTTGGTAAACCCCATGTAACCCCGCCCCGGTAAATCAAGAACTGATAAAATGATAATAAGGCTACCATTATTTCCATAATTTATTATTATTATTATTATTATTATTAGTATTATTATTATTTATTTATTTATTTATTTATTTATTTATTTATGTAATGAATTTCTAATTTTTAAACACATACAAGTTTTAAAGCTCAGTTTAGCGAACATGCAGTATTTTAAACAAAAGCAAATTGGAATGTGAATGTGTAACATAAGGGTACCCTGATATTTTACACCATAAAAACGAAATTGCCACTTTAAAATTCTTACGATGATCTCTAAATTATTATTAGGTTGATGTCTATCTAAAAAACAATAAGCCAGAACTATGACATATTTATTTAACAGACAATATTTTGAGAGGAAGTATCGAAATTTGGTAATTGTTATTCAGTTGATTGTAGGTCCACATTTTGTAATTATTGTTATGCGCAAAGTGAAAGTAGAAATATGGTACACTTAATTTGTTCTTTCAATAATCTAATAGTAATTGTCTATTTATTTCCATCTTTTTATTTTTTATCTATCTATCTGTCAGTCAGTCAGTCTGTCTGTCTGTCTGTCTGTCTGTCTGTCTGTCGGTCGGTCGGTCGGTCGGTCGGTCGGTCGGTCTGTCTGTCTGTCGGTCTTTATTTCTTTCTTTATTTATTCATTCGTTCATTTTCTGTTGTTGTTTTTTTATAATATAGACCAACAATTTTCTTATTGAGACAGAAAAAAACCACCAAAACAAAACAAGGTGAAATGGTTGAAGGCAATAAAAACAGATAGAATATAAAAGAGATAATGCTTATATTTTCATCACCAAACAAGAGCCCATAAATATATATTGTGGTAATAAATATTGCAATCATATGATAGTTAATCCTTTTCTTATAAAAGGTTTAGGTAAAGTGTATTATTCAAGTGGCAATTTTCCTGTTCAGGAATCAGTTTATTATCCATTTTGAGGACAGATATATCAGTATTTGTTTGCAAAATATAAAAGAATATTGTCAAATTTGATTATTTTAATACACGTTGTAGTTTTTGTTTGTTTGTTTTTTTTTTTGTTTTTTTTGTTGTTTTTTTTTTTGCTTTCTTTTGTTTTGTTTTTTAGAGTTTCAGTAGGGAATGGCATCAGTAGCAGGTGCCCCATGGGTTTGTCTATTGTAATGTCAGTTACACCCGACCCTTCTATATCAGTGTATTAGATGTAGGTATGCATTGTATATCATTGTCGTCGCTGGTCCTTTCTGACAAAGTTTTCTATTTTCCACGTTTTGAAAACTTTACTCACAAATTGAATACAAAATGTAGAGGTGAGATTAGGTACGCGCCTTCAACGAGGGCGTGCCACGCGTAAACCGGCGATGCCGAAAAACTAGCACCCGGTCCGTTGTTGGACATATCATGTTCTCACTATCTAGTTATAATGGTATTCCGTTTCTTTGGCAATAGGTATATAAGGGATCTGCGTCTAGGAAGTTTATTTTTTACACATCCATATCAGATTCTTGTGGGTGTGTTGAAATATTTCTTCACAATCTAGATTTTTGTTGACTATAAGCAGATCCATGGAAGAGACGTATATAAAACGTGCTATATATGTCTTTGCTATAAGGGCCTTAAATTCCTTGGACATCCTTTGTCTCGCAGTGCCTGAAATTGTTCTGTGTCGCTTTTATTGAAGCTTTAAAATGTATCTAACTGTCGTCGTTGTGATTCCCCCCATTGTTATACGTATATTTGTTATACGTATGTTTTTTGGGATATGACAATCGAAGTTGGGATAACTTGTGTCAAATCCCTTTGTGTTTAAACAATAAAATATGTTTCAATAAAACAATTCCCCTCATCGGAAACTGCATTATACACTTAGTATACAAAATCGATCTCGTAACGCCAATGTGCATGTTTCGGTATAATCAAATAACAAAAAAAAATCAGCAGGCGCTTCAGCAATGGTAAATATAAGTATAGATAACTCTAAACATAGGTAAAATAAAATAAAGGTACTTAACAGATGTCCATTTCAGCTTTGATATTGATTGTCATAGTATATGTCACTTGACAGATAGTTTTGTTAGGAGTATATTTCTTGCGGTGTCACTGGTGTTGAACCTGTACAGGCCGTATCAGTGTTGTCTTTACGTATTGTCCGTTATCGGTTTCGTATCATAGTGATATCGCTTTATAGCACACAAACACGCTGAACACTTGATAAAATGGACCTAGTATTGACATCATCTTTATCTTCTGGCTGATAATAATAACTTCCCTTTTCTGATAAATCTGTAGATTTTTTATGTTTTATTTTGAAAGCAGAGTACAAAAATTTCCATCTTTGACTTTGATATGTTTCAAGTTTTGTGTAGTAAATTACACTTGAACAAAACATGATATCTCGTGAGTGGCACGTTATGATACAGTTCTGACACACTATTGTGGATAGTCGATAATATGTGAGATATAATACTACCATCTACTCAGCTAGAAGATAGTTTTGGGGGTGATACTTGTACCTAATATTTGAGAAGAAATAGAGAGAACTATCTAAGGGGAGAACATTTTTGTAGACAATATTTAAAGGGATATCTATAACTCTAATAATTCAAGCCCGCTCCGTTTCCGATTCTCCATCTTTCGAGTCACTTTTAATAAAGTGATCGTAGTGAGCGGAATATAAGGACTGTACATGTATTATTCGGGCTATGATGTCTACGGTATTGGAGGACATTTAACAATTAATATTTTTTTCTTTCTTACTGGGGTACACGCCACTTGAACGGTCTCTCATTTTTACGGCGATGGAAAATTTTTATAATAGTAGAAACCCCGCTTACATTAACATGGGAATTTTTTTCCGACTTCCTGCACGTGAACTGAAGTACTTTCCCACATAATTAAGAAGAAATCACGGCACAGTATAAAGCTATACTACTAGGGATAAAAAACGTCTTGGTTGAAAACGTCTATAATATTTTCATAAAAATATCAAAATGAATAATGGTGATGATGATAATGATAATAACAATAATAATGAGAAGGTTAAGAATATTGTTGTTAAAACGTGTTGCCCAATCCCATTTCAAATAATAACGTTTAAACTAAACTTAACTACATTGTGCGTTGTAATAATAAAATGAAAATAAATAAATAAATAAATAAATAAATAAATAAATAAATAATGATGATGATGATGAAAATGTCCAAAGTTGACACAAAAATATTATTCTACACATTGTGGTCCAATATAAATTTGTAGATTTATGTAAAGGAAAAGTCGAAATAGCAGTTACATGATCCGTCTAGCTCCGTATCCTCTGTATATATTGTTATGTCAGAAGCGAAATTGACACCGCCCATGTTTATTTTTGTTAATTATCCGAGCACGATGTAGAATCTGAATTTCTATTAAGATAAAATTAGATGGCGATCCGTTCATACCAGCTTTGCGAAATTTGATTCCGAGAAGCTCAGCGACCTTTGTTTGTTTTCTTGATTTCCCAAACAAACACAAAAATAAACCATCTTCACGTGCTTTCACGAATCTTCAGCTAAGCAAGAACGAGAGAGAGAGACAGAACTTTCACATAAATTTAACTTGTTAGTAATGATGAATATTATGAATTAAAATCAACCAATACAAAGTTATGAGACATATCATTTTCTTAGAATCCATAAAAATATGCTTATACACATTATTTAAGAATTTTAAAATCTAAGTTTTAATTTTACTATGTGCACTTTAACTTGTTGATTTTACAACATTGAAAATCACTCATTCAATAAATTTCTGTGAATAAAGTTTCATGATAAATTAATATCCACCTTTAAGTTCGTTTAGGTACTAAAATATCTATTTTAGGACAAATCGATTACTATTGAGTGGTTTAATCTTCTTTTTTTCCTTACACACAAACACACACACACACACACACAGTGACGCGCGTGCATGTATATTTTTCTGGTGTTTTTTTTAGATAAATTTTACTATGTGCTCTACTCATTTTCTGTAGCAGCGGCTTGTTTTTAATTTTTAACATAATTGTATACCCAAACTTACTGTTCGCGTCAAGACGACAATTGTATTTGTCAGGAATGGTATTTCCGAATTTCCCATCTGTTTCTTTATTCTTAAAGAACGTATCCATAGGAACGAATGCAAAACTAACAATTATAAGTGATATTAAAACTATTTATTGATGTAATGTTTATGAATACAATATAAATGATATAGGAATAAAATATACACAATCACAGTCACTGTTGAGCTGACATGATGTAAGCATTCATACCCGGACTCTGATTCGGATACTAGTGACATTCGATCCAGGCAATACCGGAATTTAGAAAGCCCTTAAAATCCATGCATTATCAGATTATGACAGAATTAGGAATTAAACCACGACGCTTAGATTTTCTAATAATGTTTCGACTGGGAATTGTTGTGCGAAGCTCTTACTAAAATCCGACAATATATATATATCTTAGTACAAACTACGGGAATGGCTTCCCGTTTTTACATAGATATTTAATTTTAGATTTTAAAATATTTTATTAAGTTTATATTAAATTCTATTTCCTTATTCTAATTTTCTCCAAGTTGTGTTGATTTACAAATAATTCAACCGAGAGAGAGAATGGGTTTGGGGATAGAAAGAGACTGGACCAGTTGCTGGATAGAACACAATTGAATTATTAATTTAATTAATTAGATAATTATTTACATCTTTACTTATTTATATTTTATTCTGAATTTTAGCCATAATCAAGTTTTAGGTATGTGGCAAATAAAATAATTATTTCCAAACATTTTATAAAATCACTATGATACACTCCTTCTCCGTTCTCTCTAAAGCATAATTTCGATCGCCCCATTATATAATGTAAACAAAATATTTTTTTCTTGTATATTATACTAAATTTCTCGGAAATCACTTTTCTGTATCACATAACTCCTCCAGAAAATTCGACATCCATTTTAAAAGCGAGGTAGTCATAATATGTTGCAGTTCACGTTTAATATCAATGACGCGTAACCAAACGACAAAATCAATAAGATGTCTGATCTCGCCGTTGCATCAAGATTGATAAAATTGCCGGTTTGACACAGTAGATGTCTGGTTTTAAACTGTCGGCCTTGTCACTTCATATTCCCATATGTGCGAGAAATTGACACTTGTTCGTTGATTTTATATATGATCAGATGTCAATTTCATTACTGATGAAATATGTAATTTATTCAATAAACATATAAAATAACTAGATCCATAAAAACGTCAAATTTCACTGCGAAACACCACACTTAATAAGAGAAGGGGATTTACTCGTATTTACGGCAGAGCACCGTAATCCCCAAATCGAAATAAAATGTTACTGGAATGATGTCGTACAATAAATCATTCAGATAAAAAGGTTTTGCCACTTGTGGGGTGCAAAGCAAAATTCGTAAGCTTATGTAAACATGTATTCATAATTATCTTTCAGAAAAAAAATTGACAGGACACTTCATATATGCTCTCTCTCTCTCTCTCTCTCTCTCTCTCTCTCTCTCTCTCTCTCTCTCTCTCTCTCTCTCTCTCTCTCTCTCTCTCTCTCCACGTCTGTGTTGTTTACTTCTATACATTTAAAGTGTTGATAGATTAAACATATTTTATTTAATATATACATTTAAAAGGATCGGGCAACAAGTTTTATAACATTAGGATAGCCCTCTCCCATTAGCAAATTTTATACTCCATAATTTTCATAAGTTGTCTTTTCTTTGGTTTCATAGATATTATATGTTATAACTTTGCTTATGGTGTTGATATATTGTATCCATTTAATTGCTGGAAGTGTTGGGTAATGCGCAATTAGGATGGCGATCAAAATGATAATAGTATTGATAATAATTATTTATGTTAAACAAATTTGGAAAATATACACGCATATGCGCAGGGGCATAGTATATTAAAATTTGAGTCTTAGGGTGCATGTGCAGTTTTATCTGTACATTGTATATATTTTGAATTTTCTTTGTAGTTTAATAGTTTAAACTCGGAATTAAATCATGTCATATACGATGTCGTTTTGCGCCATATATATATCAAATGTTCTGTTAATTATAAGGTTGTATCATTATAAATATACAATATGGTTATTTATTTTGAGACATTCTATTATCAGTATTTCTGTTCATAATTTCCTTTAGTTTTCAATTCCTTCAAAGTATGTAGCAATGCTGTGAAGTCTATATTTGAGGGTCTTCATTCTCAAACATACATTTCACCTTCCCGTATTTCCCAACTACTTCAAGCTCTAGGATTACTCCATATTCCAGTATTCACTTTCCAGTATTTATATATATTTCAATTCGTCCCAGCTCAAGGCCTAAGCTTTAAAGCTGATATAATTCAATGTCAACTTTTTAACTATTTTATAATGTTGTTTTCTGTAATTTTCAATTCCAACCAGCACCATGTCCCATCTTACAGCTTGTATTTTAGTGTCATCTTTTTAACAATCATTTACTATTCCACTTATTTTGCAATTCCCCTCGTCTTGAATTCTCCGTATTTTTCAATGACTCTCAGCTCCATGCCCCGGCCTTAAAGCTTGTATTCTAGTCTCATCTTTTTAACAGTTCTATCGTTCCGTATTCTCGTGTTCAGTTTCCCGCATTTTTATTTCAATCACTCCCAGCTCTGGGCCTCAGCTTTAAGGCTTATATTTGAGTGTCATCTACACAATCGCGATAACGTAAGACAAGCTGGCATTAAGAAGACAGCACTACGCTATGATATGAAAATACTTCAACATTGATTGGACGCAATCCTATTTTCATTGATGTCAGATATTGATTTTTGACCCCCTCCTAAGCTTCAGCTTAGTTCACGGCATGTTAAATGTCTCATTGATTTAAGAGAGAAAAACAAAACAGGAGTGAAATAGATTGGTTTATATTCAGTCTGTTATGATTTTATTTATCAAATCACTTTGAAATTGATTTCGTGTCATTATCCGATATCTGAAAAAAGTTTATTAGTGCAGCATTGTGACGTCACAATAAAATAGATTGCACAGTAGCTGTGCCATTGTGGGTTTTGTTAGTGCTTCTATATTAGCTTAAGCTAGCGATAGTTGTTTAATAGCTGCACTAGTTGAGGACATAGCTAGTGCTAATATCTGAAATGCTAGTTGTTATTGTCGCACTAATAGCTAAGGTTACGACTAGGGGTAATATATGATACACTAGAGATTCTCGCCACACTAAAATCTGCACGTGACAAGTTGAGGACATTGCTAGTATTTTAAAATATGCTAAACCGGCTAGTATTTGTTGTCACACTAATAGCTAAACTTATGATAGCTAGTTCTAGCATAAAGATTACCACTTTTGGATTTATCAGGTGTTTAGCTACGTTACACAGAAAAATGATACCAATATGGGATACACCAGTAACTGCTCAAATCGCGTATATACAGCAAGTACCTCAACACTATGACCAGCAAAAAATACAGACTGCTCCCGACGAAGTCATGTACAGCAGCACTCAAAAATCGCTAAGAACTCGCTACATTCTCGGGCTTGACATGATTTAAAAAAAAAAACAAGAAAAAAAAAAACTTATTGCTCCAACAGCGCTTCCCGACGACTGTACGTTAAAAAGAAATAGCGGACGAAACAACATACATTTTGTATTCATTGTGAACCCAGACATTATCTGAAATTATCCACCGTAGGCAGTGTTCAGATGCATAATTTGTTTGTATTTAACCAGATTTATATCAAATAAATACAGTGCGTAAATTATTATATTTCTTTTTATTGTAAAACGTTACTTTAAAACTTTAAATTTGAAACGCGTATTTTATTTTTTTTACATTTTTCTTTTCATTTTCCGTAAACACACCCTTAATATCCAAACCAACACAAACACAATTTTGGCAAATTGAACATAAATTGTAAATTATCACATTCATATAAATTTAAGATTGAATTTTTTATTTGCAATTTAAACACTTTGACGATGCCACGCGGTGACATCCTTTTATTAACACTATTTAAATTTTATTATTTATTTCCGGAAATCGGGTACAAATAATATTATCTCAATATTATGTTCGAGATCAACGTGACACAGATGTATAGAGGAGAGTACACTCTTTAGCTCTAATATGATTTTAGAGACAATCCTTTCTTTTACACAAAATCAAGACCAGTATTTGGTCAAGCCGTTTTACGCCAGAGATTACGGCAAATTTCTACGTTGTTAGCCAGCATAGCTGGCCTTTATTAGGTCCGGGATATTTACGACAAATTCAGTCAACAAGCTGTTGGGAGGTATTTGCTCGACTCGGCATAAAACAGGTAAACAAAAGACGCGAAATATAGCCAAACGTTGCCAGGTAAAAACAGGTAAATGGATGGTTGTGTAATGACCGTCGTTTTGTACTGCCCAACTTCAGGCGCACAATGCATTGTGTGTATTTTTCATGTGTAAACAGAGAAATGGGGGTCAATTTGTAATTTATCTATAGCTATACCTAATACATCATGCTCATGCATTGGTGATCCCGTCATTATTTTGGTATAGGTTCCAAAGTGACGTAAATTGCACCACTTAATCAAGGTAGATCTACCCGGCCTACCACCATACGGCTCGTTGTCCTTCTACCCGTGTTGGTAGAGTTATATAAGTGTTTTAAAATAATCCTTATCACTATCGTTTTTGTACAATATTTAAATTCATTGCCTTTTGAGCGACTTACGGATTACAATGAACTTTTGATATCCGATGGTTTGAATACTTTCTCGTTCTTATGTTCAAAATGGGGAGATGCCATGATCGCAGATCACGATGGGTCATTTAGATTTTTAAATTTGAAAAACTAAAAATTAAACATTTAAACTGAAACAGATTTCTTTTAAATTAAGAAAAATTAGTGTTTTGTTTTTAGTTTGTATTATATACTAATAAAAAATTATTTAAGAAAAATTCAAATCTTACTATAAACTATTTTAGCCAGTAAAATTCGAAATTTCCTTAGATTTTAAAAATAAAAAATGTAGATAAGTAACGAAGTTGAAAGATGATTGTGAGGATTGTATGTGTAAACGTCGTTTAACGTTCCGCCATTCATTTTTTTTATCATAAAATAAATGCCATCAGCTATAGGTGAAGTGCCACAATTTTAAACCAGTAATATGACTATTCAGTGCCAGTGCAGCAAGAGTTTGTTTTAACTTAACAAGTCTGCCATGGAACAATTTTTGGAGTCAGGTTACAAGTCATCAAAAAAGACCTGAGCTGAATCCTCATGCTAAACCTGGTCGATAAAAGAACAGTCACTATCTTTCTATAAAAATATCTCACATCTAACTTGGTAGTGCAAAACGAACGCTCTACCTCTCTGTCTCTAGCTCTCCCCATCTATTCTCTCCTTCTGCCTCTACCCGTCTACCTCTCTGCCCCTACACGTCTACCTTTCTGCATCTACCTCTCTCCGTCTTCTACCTCTCTCCGTCTACCCCTGTCTCTACCTCTACCCGTCTACTTCTGAACATGTACCTCAGCTAACGGTTGACCGAAGATGGCAATATCCATGTCTTATAGATAATGACTTCGATTTCCGTGACTACTTTAAAATTGGACTATGATTTAAGCGATCGATGCAGCTTCTGTAAGCTCGTCTTTTCACGTGTTACACATTTTCAACCAAGCAAGCACCATTTTACACAAGAATCATGAGAATGCTTTATTTATATCGTTAAAGATGCAGTGTAAATAGTAAATTCGTAGCCGTGCGCATGTAGCAGCAACCAGATTGCCACATCGAACACGAGCGTCGTGTTATGTAACACGTGATGTAAGCTTACGCTGATAATTTTGCTACAACGAATGCGAGTGCGAGTGTGTAAAGTGTGTTATGTAACAAATCCATTTGTATTGACATCTAAAATATACATCAAATTTGGAGGTTGATTACATGCATTGCATTCTGAATCAGTATTTGAAATATGGAAATATATAAATGTTATATTAAAAATTGTTAATTTGATATTTACAATTTATGTAAAACAATATTGTTATAGATAAATTGTAAATATTAAATTAACATAAAAGCCATCTCAATAGATGGTTATACATTTCTCTTGGAATTAACGATAAAATCACAAAACATGAATGTGTAACTAGTATTTTTCTTTCACCGAATAAGGGATTTTTCTTTCACGAAATAAGGGATTTTTCGTTCACCCTTTTTACCACCACAGTTTCTATGCAAAATAATCTCCGCCTTAATATTGTAACTGGACGGACACGATGTATACAATCCAAATACATTTTGATTGGTCTCTTAGATGCAGTATGTCCTAAATTGTCAATATCACGTAGACTCTTACAATAAGTGTCCCTTGTCTTGTTTGTTACAAACATACAGAAGATGTCAAAGCTTCAATGTCACGCTGATCTATGGCGAATTATAAGTCTGAAAGATAGTAACACATTAAATCAGTCTTTTTTCCAACTATATTTTGTTAAAACATAAAACAGATGAGACTGAAATATTTAAAAATAAACTTGATTCCACTTTAATGATTTTATTTACGGATTATTTCGTTTCAGAGAAAATATTTGATAAGTAATAACTGATCCGCCATATTCAATTAAAGTGTTATCGACTCTTAACTATTGATATATAGACCCCGTATTAAATCTACGCAGTCATCCCTCAAATTCAATAAAATTGGACAAAATTGAAATCTAGCATTGATTTTAATACCCCGGAAAGCTGAATATTTATAGAAGATGGTTGTTATGTGTATATAGATGCCATATTTTATTTTCTTTGTGAGCTGTCTGACAAATATAACTGACCTGTAATACATCTTTGATTTATTGTACGTACATTAGCGTAATTTTTCTCAAGATTTGTGCGATGTTTTCTCTCCCGGGTCGCCAATAGTAACAATTTTATATCAAAACGTTCAAACTACAAGTCATTTTCAATGAAGGAGTACATGTTTTATTCTGTTTATCTTTAATATAATAACTTTGAAAGCTCGCGGTAATAGAATTAACTTTTGCCTGTAACTCGGTGCATACGACTTAAGTGCGTGTACCTGTCAGTTTACATGTATTGTTCATCTGTAAGGTAATATCCCGTAAAGTTCTTGATTTTTTTTAAAAATTGATTTTGATTTTGTGTCCGCAGTAAAATCAGTATACATGTATATTATATAGTATACTAAGTGTCATTTTTGTGTGTTGGTTTCTTTTGTTTGCTTTTTATTAAGTCTCCCAAAATCGTATACGTCGTCAAAAACATACTTTTCCTGTATTTATGTTAGTTGGGATGGTGCCTTAATTTAGGGAGGTACTGTAATAATTATTTTTTATGTCCTTTCCAGAATTCGTAACTCGGTCTATGTTTCTAAGAAATAATCTGATTATCACGATATATTGAGATATATTTCAAAACATCTCGCATGCATAATTATATCAGATCTTACTCCGCTAGATTTGAACACGATTTACACCGTCGAAAAATGACCCCTCTCTAACCCCCAAGAAAAGAATTTTGTTTTAGAAATAACTACACGGACAATTCCGCGTGTAGCGTAAAAATTTCGACAGTTAACGCACATCTTGAAATCGATGACCCAAGAAACAAGCTACGCAGGCAAAGAACTTTTAGTATCAGCTCTGAATACTCCATCCCCTGTAACATGGCGGTTCTTGCCAATCTCCGATTAAAGCATTTATTATTAAAGTAATGTGAGCAGGAAAGCTATTTGTACGTTGCGCAGGAAGGTATAAATGTTTGGATGCTCTGTTTTGTATCAAAGAGCAGAAATGACACATGCTCCCAAAGATAACGGCAGAGAGTCGTGAGATTTAAAAAGATGGTGAGGGAAGAATCTCGTTTAACTTGAGCGGAGAAACATGATCAGAATTTGTTAGGGAGGGATGATATTATCGTTTTTTTGCAAAAAAAAAAGTGTTTAAATTGACTAATAAATTTGTGTTTTTTAAAATTGAAATTGAAATGAAAATTCCGCCGAAAATATGTGGTGGAAAAATGATTTAATTTGATTTATAAGTAGAATTTAAACCCTACCTATCATTTTATAACGTGATCTCGTGACAGGGCGTTACGATGTGCATTTCATTTTTTTCTGTATATATGTAATGTCTGATTTTATTTTCTAAAAATTATAATTTGTGAATTTTGAACAAATTCATGAGACTTTATCACCAAGTTTAATTTGGTGTACATTTTCTCCATTCCTGTGTTGGTGTAAACATACAAGGGTAAGGATTTAAAGGGCTTGTCTTAATTCCGTGGCTGCAATTTTTCATGAATGAATCGCAGTCACATTTAAGAAACGCGCACACAATTTATAATACGAGAGGACATTCCGATCCCGAAATAAACCACTCAGGGAAAATAATGATAAAATAAAATATAAAATAGTTGCGCTTTTATACAATCTCGTGGTTTAATAATTTGCAATTCTGATATATTAAAAAGAAAGCACTGTACTATGTCATTGCGGCGAGGAGTTGTGGGGGTCTACTTCAACAGGAGTGCTTTAGTAGAATTCAAAACTGGTTTGGTATGATGGGCATACTTTAACGACGGATTTCGGATTTCTTAGAGAAAGGTGAAAAAATACGTATATGGAAAAAAAAATTATCCAGGAGAGACATTGATTCTGAACTTATAGTGTCAAGTTAAGATTAGAACATGATAATTAATTATTATTTCACTTTTCTTTTGGTGAAACCCCTGATAAATCCAAAAGATAGAACATGATAGAAGGAACGGTGCACCTCCTTTTACGAGTCAAAGCTTTTTTCCTGGTCCCGCACTTCTTGATTAGGATGAACATTTTAAGAACAATGATCTGTATATTTTTGAATAAAAAGAAATATTTTGGTAATAGAAAGAAAAAACTGAAATTTTAGAATTATTGTTAACGAGCGCTTTAAATTCATTACTATAATTGCATTTTCTATGCTGCTTAACATTACCGCAGAAAACAATATTTTCCATAGAATTACTCAGAGAACGACCAACATTTTAGAAAGTATCTGGTAATGGCTTTAAGTGAGATAAGAGGACCATTTTCTCAGCATCATTTTGATGATGTTGTTAAATATTTTAATTAAAATTTATATACAGTCTGTGCGTGAGTGGGAGTACCGAGAAAAATTATTTAAGGTTCTTATCAGACTGTATAAAGACAGAAAATTATAATAATTGTAGCTGTGATAAGATGATTAAGAATGAGGTAAACGACGTTTCATTTTTAAAGAGTTATGTTACGACTGTTACATATGAAAAAAGATAGCGGGTTAGGAGTTGCCGTGTCAATTTTAAGGAATTTTCCCCTGTAAACAATCTGATAAACGTCTAAAATGGCCAAGCCATGACTTACATATAAAATTTAATATGTTTCGTCTCCTCTTTTTGCTTTCTCCCGATTTTTCTGTTCTAATCGCGGAGTAATCTAAGATGTAACGTGGTGACTTGGTAAGACTCCCATCGACTGAGCAATTATGTACAAGCGATAACTCGATTACAGATATAGTCGCTGATCTTAGATATTCACAGAGGACCGAAATGATATTTTTCTTAATGACAAAACGTGTCCTCACCCCATTCACAAAATTGGAACAACATTTATAGTATGTAAATCTCTCTCTCTCTCTCTCTCTCTCTCTCTCTCTCTCTCTCTCTCTCTCTCTCTCTCTCTCTCTCTCTCTCTCTCTCTCTCTCTCTCTCTCTCTCTCGTCTCACTCATCTCTCTCTCTCTCTCTCTCTCTCTCTCTCTCTCTCTCTCTCTCTCTCTCTCTCTCTCTCTCTCTCTCTCTCTCTCTATATATATATATATATGACTGTATAGTCTTATTCAGTCCCTTTTCTCGTCACTACCATTCTCACCTCTAACATAATGTTATATATGCGATACGTGTATATAGCATTTGACGGTTCGTTCCATTAAGCATATGACTTTTTGGTGAGAAAACCACACAAAACATCCGTTATAGACACTTTTCCAAACTGTAAACTTACATAGCAGATATACAGATATATAACAACACAACATTTTACACGAAGATAGAAGTCATGTTTTAATTCTTGAATTTTCCATGTAAGTGATATGTACAATTAAAATTGAAAATGATCACAAACTGTTATTATTGTTTCCTGTAATTAAAATATATTGTAATTTGCAAACTTTATTTTCATAGTTTGATCAGTACTTGGGTCAACATTTTATATGGTAATAACTTGATTTGTTGAACAAAGAGTTATGTATCTACATATACTTACGATTAACAATATAGATATATTTCTTTAAACAATATTTTATTGAACAAATAAATAAATGATTATTAATTAATACGATGCACTGGTACATTATCTTCAGGATTAAGCAACAAGAAAATTCTTATTTAAAGCTCTTTTCTTTTGAAAATAAGTTACTTTGAAATAGAATTGTGCCGATATTGTCACAGATAAACTGTTTTAATCAAAATTATCAAAATAATAATACAGGTAAGTAGTAAAATTATATATATATATATATATATATATATATATATATATATATATATATATATATATATATATATATATATATATATTACAAAACTACTTCAGCGTTTGTAATTCTGCAGGATTATTTTAACAACTCGCAGAACATCTTAGTAGAATCAGGGAAGCATTTTCTAAATCATTGTCCGGCATATGCTGATTTGAGAATTGAATATTTATAGAAGACCCTCTTTCTTCAAATGAATACAATTTATGCTATCAAGTTCCACAAACACTAATCTAACAGCTTTGCAATTCGGGGAAAGTATATTATTAGCTTTTAGATTAATTTACTCATGAAATATTATATCTTTATGGTTGAATGAACATGTAAAATATTTACTACCAAATTTTTAAACGCGTCCCAGTGTCTTTTGGACCACAGCGTTCCTTTCCTATACAGATATTCACCCCGTCCGAGGAATGAAAATGTTAAACCTATCCCCGTGTCTTGTGGATCACAGCGTTCTTTTCCTAGTTTTGTATTTGTTTGGTTTTGTAATGTTTTAATTTATATCTATAAGCTATACAGATATTCACCCCGTCCGAGGAATGAAAATGTTAAACCTATCCCCGTGTCTTGTGGATCACAGCGTTCTTTTCCTAGTTTTGTATTTGTTTGGTTTTGTAATGTTTTAATTTATATCTATAAGCTATACAGATATTAACCCCGTCCGAGGAATGAAAATGTTAAACCTATCCCCGTGTCTTGTGGATCACACAGCGCTCCTTTCCTAGTTTTGTATTTGTTGGTTTTGTGAGGTCAGCGTTTAAAAATTTGGTAGTACCTGGCGTTATAGCAAATAAAATTAACCTCTTAACTGTTACCATTTATGAAATGTCAGAAAATTCGGCTCTTAATCACTGTTGATCAAATATAGATAAGTGTTCAGATGTTTAACAGATAGGATTCGATACTTAAGTACAGCGTAGTATAAAAGTATGTCCCGTTTTTATCAATGGATGCTTGCAAAAACGTGATACAGGGTGTGACACTAAACGCACTATATTTATCACGAAAACATAATTTTTTCCCTGCTGTAGATTGATGTATGATTAGCTTAGAATTTTTATTAAATTTATTTTATTTATTGATATTTTGTATGACGGTGTACTATAAATCGTTTATCAGTAAGTCATGTGCGTATGTTAATGTCGTATGTTAAATATCCGTATTTCTCACCGTAACTGAAATTGATAAACATACATGATACATTATAGCCTCTGTGTTAATTCTTATTTCATGAAATGCTTTTTTTACACAAACCTCCAAATTTTGATTTGTTAAAATAATACCCCCAAACTGTGTCTGTTTTTTTTTGGTCTGACATGTGTTTTTTCACTATTAATGATATTTCTAATGAATATGAAATATGACAGTGTCTTACACATGAATGGCAACTTGCGAGGAATATTTCCCGCCGATTTTGAATTTTGGTTTCTATGTAACCACACAACATCCTTGAGAAAGATTTCTATACACTTATGTTTTTTTATCCTACTCTCCAGTCACGGTGAATCTGGGTGATTGTCGGTGTTTCCCTCACAAGTAGCGGATTATTTTTTAGTATAAATAATGATGTCATTGTTCATCAACAAATATACAGTGAAACCGAGGTTTTGGTTACGGGTACTGAGATGCGTACCGTGACTCTTTTACCCTCAAGTATCCTAATGACATAATTATGCTCTTTTTCCCGTTGTATTCAATCAGGCTTTATGGTGTTGAGGGGGCGGGGGTGATAAAACGTCAAAGAGCTCACATTGCATAATTAATTTTGATAGATAACATAGTGACTAGTTCGATGTTTTGGGTGGTTAAAAACGTAAAAAGAGCTCATTTTGCATAAATTAATTTTGATTGGTAACATTTCAGTGACTAGTTCGATGTTCAAGTCATATTTATGTATCGTATTCCAACTTTTTGGTAAACCCCTGATAAATAAAAAAAAAGTGGGAACAGGTATGTATAGGAAACAAAATCAGATAAAAAAAATGATAAAACTCTAGAACAATGTAAGATCCCGTTAAAAGTTCACTGCATATTCCATATACAATGTATTTAATATCGCGAACTCGGCGACATCATTTTATCATCTATGACATTTTCATTGTAGTAGATTTACAGTGATTACGAAAAGAAAAACACGAATAAGCGCGCCTTGACTTTTGGACGCACCTTGCTTCGGTTGGTAAACAATGGACATTTACTTGTCAGGAAAATAGGATTGACAGCTGAGACATTCCTATCCGGGATACCGTCTTACCTTGGTCAAAAGTCAAAAGATTAACAAATAAACAGATTTACTGATAGTTAAAGCGTATAGCAATCGTTTCGCTTTATCGTAACAAAGCTTGTATTGAAATCTCGAAACAACACGCGAGATTCAAAATGGCGACTAAGGTTAGATAAGACGTGTCATAGATATCACTTAATATGAATAAATTGATTTTAAAGCATTCTCGTCGGGTTTAAAGTATTAATTCAAAGCTTAAAGTCGAGGACAGATAGCTATGGTTGCCGTGAACGTAAGCATGTACCCAATTGTCAATATATATTTTACCAATTAATTTTGGTATCGGTTGCGTTCTATTCTTCTGTATATATAGTCGTACCAACAAAGTTGATATGGGCAAGGAGAATTGACTTATTTAACTATCTATTTGTCAAAAATACCTTATCGGCTATTATTGATGCAGCATAAAGATTATACGTTATGCTCAGCTCTCGGACTTATTTGGAGAGCAATTGTAAACAAAGGACTTGCTGACGGAAACCTTTCGCTCTAGCCTTCCTGGTAACAAATCGAACGCTTTTACCAGATTATGAACAAATAAAGGTTAAAAAATTAGAGGGGTAGAATGGGGATTGCAACTACAGTGATGTTGCTACTATTACTACTACTACTACTACTGCCTCTAACTACACTAGTAAAACAACAACAACTGTTACTACTTAAAGTTCTGCTGTAACAACAGCAATAATACCTACTTCTGCCACAGGATCTACTCTTACTACCACACTACCATTACTACAACAACAACGACGACGACAGCAACGGCATTAACAACTTCACTTCTACAACTACCATTATAACTACTTCGTCCATTATTCCTACTACCACGATTGCTAGCAAGACCACTCTGACTATCATGTAAATAGAAATATAACATATTGCTAGTTTTTGTTATAATGACCGACAATACTATGGTTTTCAATGTGTTATCTCGGTGATGTTTGTCAATCAAAAACATTTCGAATGATTAAAATGCACCTTAATTAGATAAAACGAGGGATATCAAATGTAAAAATCGCCGTTCCTAAAAAGATTTTTAAACAGGTTTTTGTACAAAAAATGAACAATTATACTTTAATTAAAATTGAGGCAATAGATAAGGAGAAAAAAATTTGGCAATCAAATTGGATTGCGAGGAAAATTTGGACTAAATTGCGTAGAGGAAGCTTGACGTTTGAACTTACTTAAAATATATGCTGGTAGAACTTTGACTTTTCTTATCTTTGGAACAACTTAATACAGCTTTCATGGAATGATACGATGCACTCCGAGGATTCCTCTTATAAATTGTTTAAAGCCGAGTTGGCATTTTTTTTCTTCTTTTGTTTTTTAGTTCGGGTTTTCAAGAGTATTTACATCTGTCAGATTGACAGTCTTTTTTGGTTGTGTATTGCCTTCACACTTCTAATACACATCTTATATATCTTTTTCCTTTTCGAATACATGATTGTATTCATCTAACAGTATTTATCTTTGTTTAGTAAGATTAACGGTACATGTGCACTAGTGGATTTTGAAACACACACACACACACACACACACACACACACACACACACACACACACACACACATATATATATACACACACACACACATATATATATATATATATATATATATATATATATATATATATATATATATCAGGGGGTGAAAATTTTCCTACAGTTATGGGAATTCCTTTTTTTCAAAATATTGCTGCAATGTTAAACCCCTACTAAAAGGAGATATTTCCTCCTTTTTTTTTACCGTTATGGAATCAAATCCATGATTTATATATATATATATATATATATATTTACTTGGTGGCACTGGGTCCTTAACACATTCACCCCTAAAACACATTTGGATTGGTCTAATTCATTTATTTACAGATGAGTTCATTGTTTTTCAAGGGTTGATGAGTTAACACGACATATATTTCTACCTATAAACATACAAATGATATTTTATCAACTACTAAATCATTATATAGATGGTCTTAGGGAGACACTTAATCTTCATTCTGAAGGACTACGACTATCCTATGCATTTAAACAGTATCACTCTCTTACACAAAATAATCGGATGAATTGCCAACAAGACAAGGTAGTTTATCAATTACGTGTAATCACAGTGCAAACCTTAGTGCGAGGTTATCAAAGTTGAAAGGGATGAAGTCACCTTAGGATATCAGAAGAATTAGCGTTTGGCAGCCATTACGTTGTTGATTTTGTTCAAATCTCTCTCTTGCTTAGACACCGAACACCACCGAAAGAATGAGAAATGTTTTGTGTTTTGTTTGAAAAGAAACACATACAAAGATAAACAGTTAAATAAAATCCGTGGTCCTCTTGTGTATCGTGTTGGACTGTGATGTATGGAACGAGGATGTTAAAAGCGAGATGTGAAAATGGGAGAGAGGCTTTAAAACGAGATATTTTGAGGTGGAAGAGAGGCTTAAAACGATATGTGGGGGATGGAGATTAAAATGATATGTGTATGGGGAGAGTATTAAATAGAGAGGTGGGGTGCAATAGATGATGGTTCAGACTAGATGTAGGCTGATTGGTGGGAAATAAAGTCAATGTGGGAGCAATGTCGTGAGGCATGACATATTAGGAGTATATATATTGGATTGTTTTACAATGTATATTGGATTTGTGATACTATTGAAGAGATGGAAAAGATAACAATGAGGATGGCTTTAGTGATTAAATGAGAGGGAATGTTCTGTGGGACTATTTATGTGCCAAAAAGAGACATGAATAGTGACTAATGGCTAGGGAGAAAGGTAGAGATGATTAGAGATGTTTGAGACGAGATACCGGTATAGGAGAGGATATTTCAGATGCAATATAACGTGGTGAAAGAGGTGTTGTTGATGGGGTGAAAGATGAAAGCAAGAATATTTGCGATAAGAAAGGGGATATTGACAACGAAAATTGGGGATTAGAGGGAGGACGATAAATTGAAATGAGAGAGGGGATATTGGCAACGAAAATTGGGTGTGAGAGCGCGGACACTAGTAAAGGGTTTGGAATAGCAAAGAAAATAGTGGCGATGAGAAATCTATACGACTGTGAAGATGAGATGAGGATTGTTTTTATAATTCAGCATCAAGATCTTCGCAACTATAGGGTATAAAACGAATGTAAAGATGAATTTTTAAAGTACAGATTCACAACTTAAGTACACTATAACGTTTAAATATTATTATAAAGTTGCCAAAATGTTGTGGCGTTGATTATTGTTTATTTTCCGGTTATATTCGCACGTGCCATTAAAAAATACCATCGAAAAATAAAGATGCCTTGGAAACGCAGAAACACACCGTTATACGATGAATCTGATCTTCCGATAAGATTAAAAGCAATCAGATACTTACGGTAAAGCCCAGTGCTGCAATTTAAATAAATTTCCCAAATATTTATGACCTTTAAAACTAAATGGAAACTGTCAGGTTTTATTTTTCGTTTCAAAAATTATTGGATGTTTGTGGGTATTTCTTGGTTTCATCAGATTCATATCAAAACCATAAATATCCTAATGTACTTTTTGTTGTTATATGATTCGGTGAGAGAGAGAGAGAGAGAGAGAGAGAGAGAGAGAGAGAGAGAGAGAGAGAGAGAGAGAGAGAGAGAGAGAGAGAGAGAGAGAGAGAGAGGAAAACCATTGACCCTGTGCGATAGCATCAGAAACTAGATGGAATCAGCATAGTCTATTACCATAAAGATCGTTCTCGCCCTCCAGATTTTTGAAAGATGGATAGATAAGAAAAAATTTGCTGATCTTATCAGTAGAAAATCAGATACGAAGTTTTATCTATTCTCATCTTAAATTTAACAAAAAATGTACACATAAATGTTTATGTTAAATTTCATAGCGCGAATTGGTATTAAATGTTTGTATCTGAATCAGCGTGTCGTCACCGCAGACAGATAATCTTTCGCGTGCATTGCGCGTGCTGTCAAACGAGCACCAAATGACATGTATTCACTTAGCTTGAATTATCGCAAAATCTCGTCGATATAAAAAATGGCGAATGATAAGGAAGGCATTTCGTTTTACTTTTTTTACTACATCTTATATGTTTTCTAATCATGAGGAGGCGACAGGGTGGAAGATAAAGTCGATAAGCTTGATGTATAGTACTGAATTTCCATCCCCGATCTTCACCTTAATATAGAGCTAATTTCTTTCAGAAAATTATATGAATGGATCATATGGATATTTAACGATCCTCTAATTTAATAGTAGAAGCGAAGAAAATACGCTAAAATTGCGAAAACTGCAGAAAAAGAAACGCATCTATGTTATTATCTTTATCTTGCCACATACAATGAAACCGTGAAATGCTTGGATTTTATCAGAAAATGTGTTAAGACATTTATTTAAAAGATAAAATTGTAGTTAATTTAATATTAGACTTAATATTTTTCTCTAAGCCTAATAATAAATTGTAGTACTTAAACACAGGCATGGCCCTTATATTTTAATTCCCTGCTGATAAGTTTAATTACGTAGGAAAAAGTACATTAGCCGTGGTGCGAAGTTGTGAAATTAAAACCAGTGGCGCTCAAATCAAGGGGGGATAACTCATCTATATTCTACGACAGGACTCAAATTGTTTTTACCATATTTTCTTGCAAAAGTAATTAAAATGTCTAGAATTGAATTATAATACATTTTAAATCGAAACGTATAACTGTATGCAAGTCAGAAGGTTGTTATCTTTTACACTTTTCTCAAAGGCGCCGTGCTTCCACGCCGAGCGAAAAATTTGGGACCCTATTCATGTAATTAATGACGTTTTTGTTTGATAAATGAGCTACAAGCCAGCGCAGGACCAAAGGTCAGAAAAATATTTAATAGATTAATTATCCTATTAAGACCACGATTTAATGTTTCTTGTCGAGAACATAATCACCATATCACGTAAAGAGGTTCTTTGGCGGGGCTTGGACCATAAATCGTTCTCTTTGAAAGGTGGCTATGCAGAGAATGCCGTAAAGAAGATGGAATGGTTAGCTCGGTGAGGCGTTGCTTGTAACAGTATACCTCTCCATCTCTGTGATCCGCACTTGTCTCAGTACATCGTCATTTATTATCGTGCTCTGCTTATTAAGAGGTCTTCTAAAATAACCAAAAAGGAAAAGACAAACAGAAAAATAAAAAAACAACATACTGTCTTCAAAATAAAAATCGTCCAAACAAAAAATACGTTTGCGAGAATTCACAGGACAGACGTTTTGATAGTTGTCTTTTTAGCTATAAAATAATATTTTAAAGAGTTTTCTGGATGCATGTTTATGGGATTTATCGTCATAAAATCATTTTGTAATCAGATTGTGTTGTGGATATAATGTTATTGAGAAATTTTTTGTAATTTTGTGAATTTATCTGTTGGACAGTGAAATAGTTTTTTTTTGGAGTTTTTGAAATATATTCGTTGTATTAAAGGAGCATTATCTGTGGGTTTTTTTCCAAAAAAGTTTCCCCCTTTTTACTACTTAGATTGATATACACTAACAAAAAAGAGATTACACAGGCATAAAAATTCTTAAATTCCTATATATTTTGTGAATATTGTGAAAACCAAGGTTTGGCACTTTTCAAGTGCAGTTGTTTAATTCAACCCTACAGTTTGTATATGAAAACTACACTGGACCTAACCTTATTTTCACAAAATTTATAGGAATATAAGATATTTTATGTCTGTGTATAGCTCTTATTTGTAATTGTACACCAAGTCCAAGTAGTAAAAGTAGAAAAAAATCCAAATATATATATTTTTTGGAAAACACAGCTAATGCCCCTTTAATATATTAGTAATGTTGTACATAATCTCATTTCCCCTTGATTAACTAAACTAAAAGTCGAATCGGGTTGGTGTTGGCTTTGTCAGTTGTCAGAACCAAGCTTCCGCGGGTGGCCGTTTATCAGACATTTATTAAAATACTAATTAATCAGGTAGTCGATATTCATTTATGGTAATTACTAATCTTGATGAATTGAATATTCCATCAGATTATTAACTTATCGCTTTTACTTAATTACCACACTACACTACACTAGCATCCAACTGTAGATACCAGCATCTTCCAAGTTTGAAAATTGAAAATGTTACATAAAGTGTTTATCTTTCTATAATGATTATATTATTTCCATTTAAAGCCAACAGTTTGACAATCATAGTTGACGTCTTCAAGGCAAATATGATACTGTGATCATATTTTAAAGCTGACATTTAAATTCTTTATTATAAAAGGCTTACGTTTTCGGGTATACAAGGTATATTTTGCACCAAGAAAACCTAAATATAGACATGACGTAATATTTTGTGAATATTCATTGTGACCAACAGTATTTTTTTTTAGATAAATGGTAAAAATATTTTACATTTTCATCGATGAATCACCAATTCTTACATTAAAACGTAAATATAACGCCATACAATCTGAGGATGGTATGACGTAACCACTAATTTCGGACCAAATAGCGGTACGGACATGGCACCGGTTTTGCCAGAAAAAAAAAACGAACTAGACGACAAAATTATTTGATTATGTTTGATTTGATTTTTAACAAAATATTGAGTGAACATTTATCAATGTTGTACTAGCCCACATATTTTTGCATCAGTTGCAATTATAATTTTTGTATATCATTCTTAAATAATATTCAATTTAATTCTTTTTGTCATTAAAATTTGTGTGTAGCAGTATATTCAAGCCACATGACATTTTTTAATTATGTTTTAAGTATGCATTTTGTTCTCTTTCAATTTACTGTTTTAACTACTGTATAGTTGTTTAGTTTCACGTGGAGAAAATTTCGCGTTTTTCTTAAAAGAGCTTATTCACGGGTATTAATTTTTGCGCAAGATAGGTTACGAATTGTCTTTCTGAATCTGTAAGATATTATATTCACTGGTATTTAATTTTGCGGAATTGTCTTTAACCGCAAATATAGCGAAATTAAATCCCCCGCAAATAAAAACAACTATACAGTATTCTTCTAAAGCATTAAGTTAGATACATTTGAAATAAAAATGTTTGATTTATTTGACGTCTTTTTATTTGCTGTCAATACACCTTAACCAGTTCAAGTCAGAGACACTTTCAAACATTAGATGTAAAAATTTAATATACATATTTTTATTTTTTTGGTAGATCATACTAAAGGAATTCCTGGCATGATGTACCCCGAATATAGCCCCATTCCTTATGTAAGTATAAGTAGACTTATTTACATCTCATTACGTTTTCTCTCTGTTTAGATGGACAGGACTATTTTGCGGATTTGGAAGGTAGGGAGTGCGTCAACTGCGGAGCAATATCCACTCCATTATGGCGGCGCGACGGGACCGGCCATTATTTGTGTAATGCCTGTGGATTATATCATAAGATGAACGGAATAAATCGTCCCCTTATAAAACCGCAAAGGCGATTGGTTAGTGTTAAAATTCAAATTTATGAATAACTCAGTTATAACGCTTGACAGTAATATTGCATTGTCGAGATCGGTCACAGATGGCAGATTTTACTTTTTTTCACTTCCGGCAAAAGTAACGATAAATGTTAACTGAAAAATTTTAAATAATAAGAAGAATAATAACCTTGACTTTGGACTATTCTGTGACGGATCTCTTCGTTGTACGCCTTTATTTTGGTTCTGTTTTATTATTTTACAAACCGTTTGCATTTTTGATTTTATTTAAACTAAACTATTGACATGATTCTGCCATTACTAACACTAAACAAGCGCAGAACAGGAAAAAGCCTAGCGGAAATCGCGACTAAATGTATGACGTTTACAAGGGGGACTATAATGATTTGCTATAGTTATCGTTCTTTAGTTGCACTGAATATTGTTTTTGTTTTATGTTAATTATAGATACACTCACACTTAGAAAATTTTCTATTTCTAAAAACCTTTTGATTGAGATTCCCAGTTTGACTTGTAAAATTAATATAACTTTTACATATTATTATAGGGCGAGTTTGGAGAGACTTATCCAGCCACGCCCCCTTATCAAACTACTGATCCAACATTACAAGCTTTTGGTCCGTGGACTACAGGAGGGAAAGGTCTTGGAAAATCAAGAGTAGGTTTCTGTTTTATATTTTTGATACATGTTCTAAAAAGACATAACCGGGAGCAATTTGTATTTTTTTTTGTGATTTTGTTTTCCTGTCACCTGTACGTGTTGTTTACAGAAAATAATATTCCTACACCCAACTCATCCTTCTTAAATTTCGATATTGTAACGTCTTGGTTTTGAAAATTCAAATTTATCTAGATTTGTTTAAGTGGCCTGTAGGGACTTAAGATTACATATAGATAAAGATTACGTGATACTAGATCATTTGCCACTAAAACTGTGCTATGTTTACAATAACAATAAATATATGCATACATTCATCGATATGGAAAATATTATCTATACAAAAGTTAAAAATTATTCTAAGTAAGATGTATAAAAATCTGTTGAAATGGTTTTTTTTTTAAATCGAACTTTATATTGGTCGGGAAATACCAGAGGAATTTATACATATAATCATCTATATGATTATTTTCTATGCTTTTACAACTGAAGATGCAAACGTGTTTGTAGAATGTCCTCAGAATCTGCTGTATATCCATGTATCAATTATTATGCATTTTGAGTATATATATATATATATATATATATATATATATATATATATATATATATATATATATATATATATATATATACACTGTTTCGTAAATTATATGGTTCATATATATATATATATATATATATATATATATATATATATATATATTATTGCTTCGTAAATTCCTGACATGGTTCATATTGAATTTTTATGTGGAGTAGACCATTACAATGCCTATGGAATATTTTGTTGTGGTTGTGGGAAAGTAAAAAAAACAATGAAAAGCTTATCAAAGTGTGTGTGTGTGTTTTTTTAGAAAAGCTATGATGAACGTATAATGCATTTTAATCTTTAAGCAGAGATACTTTCTTATACATCCGAGATATGGTTCATTAAAAATTTTGACATGGATTATACCTTTACCAGGCCTATATTTAAAAAAACAATATATTGTTGTGGTTATGGGAAAGTCCAAAACGTCTTATATATATATATGAATGGAAAATACATAGTTTGTTCCTATAAAATGTAAGAAGGAAAAGCAAAACAAAAAGAGAAAACTCTTATGTTTTAATTTTCATTGTTACTTCAAAGATTTAAAAAAATTAGATTTTTTTTAAAAAGTAGGTTAAATAGTTTTTGTTAAACATTTATCTATGCACATGATTAAGGTCGCAATAGGTGCTTGAGAAGGTACAATTAATCCTCTCTCACGTGTGACATCTGTTTAATTAATCCCTAAAGGTTTCTAAAGTGAGGGTGTTATCAGCATTTAGAAGGACCAGTGTAACCCCTAACATGTGACATCTGTTACAGGACGTAAAAAGACCCGTTATGAGGAAGCGTTTAATTATCTCGATAGTAGTATAGTGTTCTGTGGTGTGAAACAAAGAAATGATAATGTTAAAAAACGATATATGGTTATACGAAAAGAAAGCCAATTTAAAATATGCAGTGTACTGGCAAGATGTTTTATAACAGATTCGGGAAGTTGTCTTGTGCTGTTCAAAACTAGATACTAATTTTTGCAGTGCCCACCAGAATTAGTTATTCATCGCAACAAAACTTTGAATATCATATATTTTGATAACGTTTGTTCTTGAATAAAGCATAGAAATTTGTTCAGGGAAGGTCATATTTTTAGAGTAAAGATTTGTATTATGAAAAAATAACAAATTATTTTTGCAGATAAATTGAATTTTCGTGCTGTTATTTCATTATTTATTACATTATTGTTATGCTATGAACATGATTCGTTTCCAGTCAAATTATGAATGTATTGAAAAATTACAAATGGTCTTATACTAAGCCTGAAAATTCTGATTTGGTTATTTCCGATTTTTGTTTCAATATCTCAGCTGTGTAGCCAGTTTATCTTTTAGTTAATCATGGTAAAATAATAAACATAATAATTAAAAGTAAAGGAATTGTAATAACAATTGCTTCTGTGAATTGTTTTTGAAACCAAGTTTTTGATCGTAAAAGAGATGAATGGACTGCTGTAAAATATAAATAGATATACAAACTCTCGGATTTTAACTTGACCAGTATTGCTTTTACGAAATATCTAAGGGAAAATTTGATCCTTAATAAATCTAATACTATTCTCTTCATTTATTCGTTTTTAAACAAGTATTGTAATTATAATGTAAATGTATTTGTTAATCTATCTTTAGTTAATCGATCCTTCACTGAATGATATTAATACATTTTCCTCCGGGTAGCTCGTACACAACATTCATGTTCCCTTTCCATGATTTGTGTTCAACTTGATATTACACATACGGTTGTTAATGTAAAGAAGGACTCGGACGCAAAAGATCACGTACACGTTACACGTAAAACAACATTTGATGGGAAATATCTTTCATTAAGAGCTCGCTGCATCTGTCGTCACGACACTTTGTCCGTCATTCGCCCTTAGAATACCTTGATATGAAAGTTCTGTAATGTTTAATTTATGTTGCAATTATTTCTGAAAAAATTGTTAAAAGCAAATCTTTGTCTTGTGGTTAATATTGAAAGCGAATCAGATAAAGAAAACGATTCAATGGCACGATATCTCCCAAGATAAACAAGGAACTAAACTTTTATATTACTGAGAGTAAACTTCAAAGGTTGCCGACGATAAATAAAAACATACGGCCATTAAATATCATTTACACATATGTTGCTATACTTGTGGATTTGTTTTCATTATTAAGTAGAATAAAACAAGATAAATATATTTGAAAACAAGACTGCAAAAATATTTGTAAATATACATTTGTATTCCAAAACATGAAAACTGAGAATATAAACGTTTTCTTGTTTGTCATGATGTTTTTGTCGCTATCTAACAAAATACAATAGTAAGCTATTGTCTACTTTAAGGTAAACTATAGTTAACTATAATGACTACTAGTAGATCAAAGCTTGTTATTACTGTTTTACTATAATAGTTAGTTCTTACTATAGCAATCAAACCTTTGATATAGTAAACCAGAGTTCTTATTATAGCAATCAAAGTTCTTACTATAGTGATTACTACAATTCAAACTTTGATTAAATATAGAAACTATAATAACTTTTTACTATAGTTAACTATAGTTTACTATTGTATTTTTATTATGGGAGACTCAACATTTGATAATGACAAAAAATAATCAACAGATTTCTAGAATGTTTGTGCAATAGAACCTTTTATATTAATATCGAGCATGGTATGAAACATATCATATATTGATGGTGTGTAAATTTCAAGTGATTTCTTTCGCTTCTCCGTCACCACAGATAAGATTGTGATAAAATACGCCACGTAGATATTGCATAAGTACCGGAAGAACCACTTGGTGGTCCCGCATATCATTCAGCGCCGATAAAGATCGAGCTATCGTTTTAAAATGAAAAATTCACAAACAAATGATAAGCGATGTATCCACACTCTGAAAGATTTTTAAAATGTTGAATATACATGTAGGGTGACTTTAAGTAAACCGTTCTCTATTATATCAAAATTGTCGAAAATTTAAATATTGCAGAAAGATTACAGAGAGATAAAATGCTTACTATAGACATTTGATAATGAATCGGATAAGTAGTATGATAAAATATATACGTGAAAAGTTAGTTCTAATTAGTTCAAATTATAGATACACACTATTTTTATAATTGACATATTTATTCGTAACTGAATTCAGTAACTTGTATGCACTTACAATAAATTTTAATTTTATAGTTATTTTTAGATTCATTGATTTAGTATAGGTTGATGTAGCCAATATTTTCTTAGAGGGACACAACTCCAGCAACTCACAAATGAATAATGTACATCATTTTGATTGTTTTCATGTGTTCTATTGTGGTGTAATTATTCATTTAATTTAGTGGTAAACGTAACTTTGACACTATTTTGTAATCTCCAGTAGCAACGGGGTGCAGCGAGGATATTTTGTTTTGATAGTGATATGTGAAAAGTATTAGCAACCTAATTGTCACTGGTTTATTTGTCTATCCGTCCATTTACCTATCCGTCACAAGGTCTTCTTTCTTCTTTATATCTTTACTATACATTTTCATGTTTCGTACCATGTAAAGTTTTTCTAAAGCCCTTTCTACTGGTACCGAAATGTTTTTTCTCGTATGAAAATAAATTTGCTAGTTGAAATACAATTATTAACAAATACACGTACATATATTTTGGAAAACCCTTGATTTATTTTTAGAACACCGTATTTTATTTCTATATTTATCTACTTCAGTCAGCATCCCGACGGGTAGGATTATCTTGTGCTAACTGTCACACAACCACGACGACACTGTGGCGACGAAACAACGAGGGAGAACCCGTATGTAACGCATGCGGTCTCTACTACAAACTTCATGGGGTAGGTACTCCATGAATAAATTCCAACAGTTGTTCTTACACATATCGTTATGAAATTCTATTTACAGTGGAACCTGTCTTGAAAGTCCACTCCCATGAAAGATCACTTGTCTCTTGAGACCACATTCTGAAAACCACTTGTCTAGTTAATCCTTTAGATTTCTCTTTTGAGAAAACACATGTCTTGAGAGACCACATTTTGGTGGCAGATGGGGTGGTCTCTTAAGACAGGTTCCAAAATATTTGTATTTACAGAAAAATAAATTAAACCCATACATAAAGGTGTGTAATTGGAACTTTTCCGTTATCTATATTGTTATAATTCACTTTAGTTATATTCAACTCATCAAATACATGTACTTGTCAAATGGTCAAATGTCACGTGAGATAAATCTTTAACCTTTCTACTTGAATGTCTGTGCAGTTTTAAAGAAACCTGTGTATTCATTCAGGAATAATTTGACAAATATTTCATTAGATTATATTAAAATTTGAGGGAAACCTTAAATGAAATTACTGGGAAAATTGGAAAAGTGGACTTTCAAAAATTGTGGCGTAAAGCGAGGTGCCAAATGAAAGGAGGGACATCATAAAGTGGATTAACTGTACATGTTAATTTAAAGCTATCTATTCAAACACACCGATATATTTACGTGTTCAGGTCGAAAGTCTTAACGATGATTTTTTTTTATTTCTAAAAATTTTAATTTTTAATTGCAGAGGTATCATTGTTCTAATCGAGACATTTTTTTGTATTTTTACCTTTTTATATTTAAATGATTTTTCAATTTTTAAAAATTGTTTTTATTTAACCTTTGTCACGTTGTTATCACAGCAAATTGGTTTTAAAAGATTGCTGAAATAGTTAAAACACTATTTGATAATTCGAAAGTTTACAATTGTAAACAGATCTGTTGTTGATTTTAAGATTGGGTATAAGTGGATATCCTTATATCAAAGCCTCGTTATCTCGAAGTCTTCTCTATTAACATGTATTGTAAAATTGATAATATATTATGATTATTCATGTGTTATAAGTTTTATTTATTTATTTTCATTTATTGATTTATTTATCTGTTTATCTATAATTTATTCATTCAAATTTATTGATTCGTTATATATTCATTTAATCATTTATTTATTTGTCATTCATTTGTTTACTCACTTGATATTATATGGTTAATTCATATATTTATTTTTTTATCTTAACACTGACAGTTGATTTCATGCAATTAATATTATTTTTCCGTCATCCCAAACATGTTGATTGTGGTATCACTGTTAGATATAATACGGGAAATACTAATCTGTTTCTCAACTTTCAGGTAAATAGACCCCTAGCGATGAAAAAAGATGGAATACAAACCCGGAAACGGAAACCCAAAAATTTGGGTAAAAGTAAAACTCCAACAAAATCAGAACCTAATGGTAAGTATTTTTCCGACGACAAAATTTTATAAACAAAAGTTGCAGTGTTTGCTTTGATTTCTAAATTTTTATGAAAAGTATGTGTTTGGTTTTAATCATATTTCTAAAGATGGTCGCTGAATGTTTTTCATTTCATGAAAAATATATTTAATATGAATCGTAAACAGTGTGCTGTGCAAATTTAACATGTTGTTTTGAAAATTAGGACCATTTTACTTTGACTAAATATGTTTCCGGTTTTTCAACATGAAGAAATGTTGCAAATTGGCTTATTACTGCCTAGCCCGAATGTTACCTTCAAGACGCTTATACATCAGAACTGTTCACACACTGAGAGCCGCTATTTGTCTGGGTTTGAAGTTTGTGTTTCCAGAACAGATGAAATATTATTTGCTAATTAACAGATGAAGTCGGCTCAGCTGAGTAAATAACCAGTCTGTTAAGTGGCTAAAATGTGCTTGACCACTAAAACATGGAATTCCAACCATGTAAACCTGGGGCGCGTGATAATAATCAAATGATCACATTTCCAAATAAGTGTTGTTTATCAAGCTATGACAAACATTTTACTGTAACCTTTCGTTTTGGTTATGATTCATATTTTAAGATAAAATTTTGTTTGTTTTATAAGTATTGAATAATATTTTGCATAGATAATAAATGTTAAGTTCATTATTGTTTTGCTAAGTGATTACAACTGTCTATCTATCTATCTATCTATCTATCTATCTATCTTTTCAACTTTCTATCCATCTATATATCTATCTATTTATATCTGTCTGTTTGTATATCTATAAGTGTCTGTCTATCTGTCTATCTATCTATCTTTCTACCTATTTGTCTATTTGTTTGTCTGTCTATCTGTCTATCTATCTATTTATCTATATTTATCTATCTGTATTCCTGGCTTTAGCTCTGTGTCTCTGACTGTCTGTTTGTATATCTATCTATCTATCTATCTATCTATCTATCTATCTATCTATTTATCTATCTATCTATCTGTCTATCTATCTATTATTTTATCTAACAGTACCTTATCATTTGAACATTTCTTTTTGCACAGATGTGAAACCAATATCTCCAACCAATATGTCTGGGAACCAGTCGAATCAAAATAACATGGGAGCGCCAACTGTGAATGGATCTTTGTCAGGAATGATGGGACATAACTCTTCAATGACTTCACTAACTAATGTTGGTTCTGACCATGATACGTCTTTATCAAGTCCAGTGAATTTAGCATCAGTTTCTCACTATGCATCACCTTCTCCTCCAAAAGCGGTTCCAGTCAAAATAGAAAATGATAAAATGACCGGCGGAACTTTGCATTCGGACAATTCCACCATGAATGCAGTAACTGTTGGAGCAAATTAACCCAGTGTGATTATGTTACAGTGACGTTAAGTCGTGTCTCCTGAAACATTTCAACTAGATTCCAAACTGATAATTGTCTCATTAGTAAAGAATGCTTATCAAAGAATAGTTTTGTAATATTTAATTTCATGATCAGTGCCTATGATGTTGACTATTAATAGCCTTATATTTGATTTTGTATTGTTTCATTGAAATAATGTTGAAGGTCTCAGGTGAAGGCCAGAACTCCACTTGTTTCTTGTAGTTTTGTTATTCAACTCCACCGCCATGCTTTTATTGGATATTTTAAATAACGGGTAAAATTCCATCAGTGCTACCCTAAGATAGCAGCTGTGTTTTACTCAAACACAATTCCTGCAGATATTGAATATTCAAATGACAAGCGTAGCTATTTTTTGCTAATCTTTGTTGACGTAGCTATTAAAATTAGTGGAAACGGAACCACCAGTTTGAAACCAAGAAACAAGAAGAAATATGTATAGTAAAAATTGTGATAAAATATCACTATTTGATATATATCTTAAATGAAGATAAATTTATCCTTCTTACACATATGTGCTATTTTTATATGTATATATGTACTAAAATGTAATATAGTAGAACGAAAACAAGTATTTGAAGTGTATTTGCCCGTCAAACAATTGAGTTATCTTCTCTTTGTTACCAGGTCCTCATCCAGATGATAGACCCAATACAGACGTTTAATATTATAGTATTTACGGTAGTTATGCAATTGAGTTATCTTCTCTTTGTTACTAGGTCTTCATCCAGGTGATAAACCCAATACAGACAGTTTAATTTTATAGTATTTACGGTAGTTATATTTATTTTGCGTTCGCGTGCTTTAGTGTCATCTAGAAATGTGTACTGTACAGAGATGAAATCGACACAACAAATTCATGTCTATTGCTCAGTTTACATCGTTATCTTATTTATAATGTTATCATTTGGTCATATGTGTAGTTAAAATGAATTCAGTATACTGTTTGTCGATCACATTTAGTTCCAATTTTAGTGTTTTTATTATGCAAATTTCAATTTAAATCTGTGAATTCCAATGACGTCAGCATTGGTTGATGTTAATAACGTCTGTGTGTAGTATGGATGCTTAATTTGTGCGAGTGACAAAACTACTCATTTTCTACCTCAGGTTAACTCATCAACCCCTGAAAATCATTGGACTCTTCTGTAAATCAATGACTTACACCAGTCCAAATGTGTCTTTAGGGGTGAATGAGTTAAATACGAAAGTGTGACTCAATATTTGTGTTCAGCTTTGTTCATTAGTTAGACGTATCTAGATAACCAAACAGTATTACCTTAAAAACTCTTGATTGTTTATCATATTTCAATTTCATTTTCATCAGCTTGTTATGAAAAGCAAAGATTAAGTGAAGATTGCACATAACTAACATATTGTTTGAACCTTGTGAGACCACTATTATAGAAGATCACTTATCTTGTGAGATATCCCTCTGAAAACCACTGACTTTGTAATCCTTTAGATAAAACCTCTTTTGGGAAGCCACCTGTCTCGTAAGACCACATTCAGCGGCACAAAAGAGATGGTCTGTCAAAACATGCTATACTGTAGTAAATTTTGTAGTGCATTTAATTCTATTGATTCTGGGGAAAATATAGTTTGTCGTTCCGTTATTAAATTCATGTTAAAGATACTATTTCAAAGACTGTCAAAGGACAACATTTTATTTGTATATAAACGTTTTTGGTAATTTTTTATGAGTTGAATATCAGATGAGCAACTTAACATACTTTTTAGTCCATGGGTTAATGTTAAGTGTATTTGATTCTTTTGCTCGTTTTACTCCTTGGTATCGTTTCCGGGGTATATTTTGCTAAGCAATGTACGTTTGACAATATCCTAGTCATTGAAATATTTTAGGATATAAACGATATATCGAACATTTTGACTCTGTGAAAAAGCAGCTGTAAGCTGTAAGGGATTCTGATAACAAAATATAATTTTAATTAAGGCTGTTAAGCACACAAACACTTGCACACAATTAAGGTTTCAGATGCACAGATACTTGCGCACAATTAAGGGTGTCAGATGCACAGTCACTTGCGCACAATTAGTTCTTAACCGTTTAGCAAGTAGAATGTATTCTGTTAATGTAATGGAGGTATAAAAATACCAAACACGCTAACAATATGAGATATATTTACGAGATTTTATCAGTTTAATTGCTTATTGAATAGAAGATGTGTTTTAATTGTAAATAGCAAAAATGTTTGTGTGTAAGTTTCTGTAGAGTATGTTTGAGATATACTGAGCATATGTTGTCATTTATAGATTTTAAGGGACCCTTATACAGCATGGCGCTGCGACAGGAACTTACTGTTTTGCCCTGTGTAAATGATATGGATATATTGTTAGATAAAAAATAATCTATGAATATTATTTATTCCTGTAAAAATGCCTCGTGAATTAGTTTGCCATATGTTTAGTTTCTCTTTTATACAGTCAGAACTGTATCAGAAACCTAACATGTAAATGTGTAGATCAACGTTTGATTTCTATCAAAACGGAAGTACTTTAATTTCTCTTTTATTTGCTTTGTAAATCTAATTCTGCATCTACCTGATGTCATATCTATGATCACTTGAATCATTACTCCATAATTTCTGTTATTAACTCTTAAAAACCTGAAAAACAATGGACCCTTCTCTAAATCAATGACTTAGGCCAATCAATATGTGTCTTTAGGGGTGAATGAGTGTTAAAGTGTGGGGTTTTTACAGTATAATGGACTGTATAATTTATGCTGCTGTTTAAGGATGGACTGTATCAATGATGATATAATAGGACGGACTGTAGCATGACTCCTTAATGCTATTATTAAAAAGTCGATCTATATCTTGACCTTTTTGTACTGGTGTTATCTGATAGCGGTACAGTCTCCAAGAATTGCATATTTATCCTGAAAAATGTCAACCCCATAAAGAGTCACTGGATAATAAAAACTTACTTTGTACTTATAGTGGAATGAATCCTACAACAATTATGTTTTATTTATGGGTATTTGGACTATGCAGTGCCTTTCATATTCAAGCTGTACGAATCACTCGGATACTGCATCAGAGAACATTTGTTTTTTCCAGGATATTTTTTATTCAAGAATGACACTCTACCTGAAGTTTGGATTTTATTTTCAAGGCGACCCCTTTTCTTGAAAAAAAAACTGGTCCATTTCATCTTGATCATATCCATCTTATTTCAAATATTTCTAAAATGTGTGATTAAAATGTCCATTTTGTTTTCAGACACACGTGCACATTTCCTTTACCTGCAACTGTTTGTAAATACATGGGAATCATACAATATCTGTCTCTGTATCCCAAGATTAAAATACTGTAAAATAGTGACATATATTTTACAACATACCCACCAAAATTGAGTACTTATCCAGATAAATTATAAAAAAGAAAAAAAGGAAAATTTTGTTCTTGAAAAATGAAAAAAAAAACTGGATAGAAATATTATTCAAATGAAAGGATTCTGATTAGGGTCTTGCACCATAGAACTTGAGAATTACTCTAAAAATTTACTCAACTTTGGCTTATGCCTAAATCTGATTGGCTGAGCAGACCAATTAGAGAAAATTCTCAGACTTGAGTAAATTTTCAAGTTTTATGTTGCTGAGTCCAGAAAAAATCGTATTCAAATGAATGAAAAGAAATTTTGATCTGTAATATTTTGGTTTTTAAATTTGTGTATTGGTCTTATTTTTGTAATTCCATATTAAAATTCTAGGGTAAGTACTTATTTTTGGTGAGATCTGTGTATATATTTGCATATTAAATTGCACTGTCATAACAGTGTAACAAAGTGTCTTACATTAACTGATGGGGTAATTTTTGTTTCTTTGACGGAAATAATTCTGTTTTCAAAACCATCATCATACCGATATATTGTTTATTCGATGTATGAATATAAAATACACAAATGATGCTGGAAAATCTACTATATTTTAAGAGAATAAAATTATATTATGAAATAAATGCGCTGTTTCTTTTTTGCGTACATGCAATTAATTTAAAATCTGCTTTGATGGCAGTTCTATATGGTTTCATCGAACCTTGATATAAGTCAGAAGGAGTTAGTATTATCCAAGATGGTCTAAAGTATATAACGACAAAACGAACCCGATCCATTGGGAAAATGTTGGTGAAAACAGGTACTATGTGAGGGAGAAATATTGCATCACACTTTTTGATATATATACTTCAGGTATTTTAAAAATAGCACAAGCTATACATGTAAATAAACTCTCGGATACCAAAGTATAAAATCTTCAGAATGTCCGGGATACAATATACAAATCTGGTGAATACTGGACGAACACGGAGCTGAAATTCCAGAGGAGTTTTGATTTTTTTTGTGTGTAAAATACATGTATTGTGCAAATTAGACAGAATCCAACGACACTTTTTGAATGATAATATCTGTGTAAATGTTCAACAAAATACCAGTGATTTTTGTAGTTCGGTGTCTGAAATAAAACCCTGCAAACACCTGCTACGCCAGACAGAGCTCAGTTAATTTATAAAGTATACGTTTTCACAAAATTAAGCCATCAATGCTACACGGTAATTCTGTAATTGTATAAGCGTGTTCTGCTTCATTAAGGACAAAGTATCCGCATGATGGACTCTACATCTGTTTTATTGGGATCTTAAAACAGCAGAGAGACCTAGAAAAAGACACAAGAATTTTATGTTATTTCGTTTGTATCCAATTATCAGCATCGTTAGAAACAGGCATTCCGTAATATGTAAGTTAACCTTGGATAGACAAGACCGGCAATACTTTAACATTTAGTTTGAAAAAAATAAAAGTTATTTGAAAGAAAAATGAAAAACACCTTTGTTTTCGTGGAAGTTTCGTGCATTCTATAGTAATTAAGACCCATTGTATTAAATTACTGTTAGTTTAAACTGTATTTTATTTCAGAAAATGCATAAATTACATATAAAATATATAAATATACAGATTGGAGGTTTGAAAACAAGAAAAACTACTATTGTACTATACAGTGTCAAATGAAGAAGAATTACGAAAAGAAACTCAAATTTTATTACAATACAGCAAATGGGATATAATAATGGTCTCAACATGGAGAACAATTTCAAATCCAAAACGGGGTAGGACCAGGTGTCCGGAAGGGGAGATATTCAAATATAAATGGGATTGTCTTCAGTATTTCATTGACTGACTGTTCGAAAACAGTTTATGTCTTGACCCTTCTATCCTGGCCAAGTAAGAGTATGTTTGTTGTTTCAATGTTATCAACATTTCAGTTACACGACGACGGCCTTTTTTATTGGTGTTTGAGAAAACCCGATTACAATGAACTCGTAAAAAGATCCCCTACCTTTCTCAAGCAAACCGTGGAACTTTTTCACACAATCTTTCAAGTTCAGTTTCGATGGAATGAGATACTCCATAGTTTAAAAAGCAATGTTCTTACCACTCAACAACGGAGCTGGAGTATATAATATCTGAAATCTTCTGTGAAGGAGTTACGTATGTCTACACGTGCAAAAGAGCATTATAATACAGAGTCAATTCATGGCAGAAAAAACTATTGTAATGCTATATTACGTTATTATGTTGGGTTACCTGTTCCATAGCGGTTTTTGAGTCGTCTGTACAAATTTTGCCGATGATTTATTTCTCATTTATTTCATTTGAATCTGCTTATGGACTCGCGGCGGGTGTGACCGACCAATAGGGATTGTTACTCCTCCATGGCACCTAGTCCCACCACTGGATTTTCCGAGGTCCGTGTTTGTCCACATTTCATCAGATTTGTATATTGTACATCCTGAAGATTTATAATTTGGTATCTGTGATTTTTTTTCTGTGATATGCACACATATGAACTGTTTAATTCACAAATATATAGGTAATGTAAATATGTATAGTACTAAAAGAAAAGAGAGACTGTCCCAATCGTATTTAAAGATTTTCACTATTTTTTTCTCTCCTTTCCTTCATTTCTTCATCCTCTCAAAGACAAATAAAACTCACAGAATTGCATTTATCGGTATGTCAATGTAAGACACGCTGAGTTGAAATTGTTTATACAAATGTCAATTTCAAGAAGAGAAAAGAAATTATCACAAACAATGTCACAAGGTCTGTAATTGTGACGTCATGAATGTTTAACTGGAAAGAGATGTAAATATCACAAAGATCATGATAAAACGACATGATAGTATCACACAGAGAGATTACAATCCCCCCTTGCTACATATCTCATGATAAGACGACAAATGAAGGAAACCACACGTTGGAATTTCATATACACACTCGCATGCATGTATCTTTTACTTCGGTCCTTACAAAATTATGAATTTATACATCGTAGGTTAGTAGAAAAGAAAACGTAATTGATGTTAACACGGTGAATCATGCTTGTACTATGTGGAAAGGAAAGTCAAATCCATGCAATTCAGTCAGTGTTTTCGAATTTGATTCTTCACCCAATGAAATATGAATTAAAATACCTTCACTTATTCATTGTGTCAACTAAAACTTAGTAAGATATATCCATTAATCTCGCGATCAATTACTAAAACATTCAGATAATCCGTTGATTATTTTTTCATATCTTCTGACTCAAAGAAAAGTACACACATATACGCATATACAGGTAGACCTTGGACAAATAGATGGACGTTTAGCCAGGTGAAACTATATGTATAGTCGAACCCAGATATATAGGAGTGGAAAGGGAATTAATTTTTTGTAAATAAGTAGGGGTTTCAGAATAACCGGGATATAATGGTAATAGATAAATTGGACAGGGAAATAAAACAAAAGTAAAGCAGGATTTCAATATTATATGGTTCAACATAAACAGGTGCGATTGACTCCTTCTGGACACCTGGTCCCATTCCATTTAAGATTCGCAATTGTACTTCATGTTAACTAATATTTCGGTTATCTCAAATTTCGGATATATAGAAGTAATCAGGGTGATCCTGGGAATTTCGAGATCACGATATATATAAGTTTTTTTTCATAATTTTTTAAAAGGTACCGAAATCGATCTCCCCTGTCATATAAACTACATTGCTACACCAAATACAAAATTTCTGATAGTTTTTAGCGTAGAGTTTGGTGATACAAAATAGCAAACAACTTCATTGTTATTTACATTTATTTTATCGTATGTATACGTGTTACATCATAATTTTAGAATCCAGAAAATAATGATAGCTGAAGTGGCATATAAGAATCATTTTCGACCGAGGAATTTTGGTTCAATTCATTGCAGCGGCACTTTTATTAGATAGATTTTTACAGTGGTTACTCTTAGACGGATTTCGGCTATAGTTTTAGAGATATTATTTGACCTTGTATAATACCACTTTCTCTTTAGAAAATACACAACTTTTAAATTGGAGCTCAACTGATGAAGTCTAATTGACAGAAACGATATCGTCTTGAGCATTATAACTTTGGTAGTATGTTTATAATATTTATAGCCACTAGGTCGTTGCCACTGCTGGTGGACCGTTTGAGTCCCCGAGGGTATACATAAACCTAGTACCTGGTATTTCGGTACCAGCTGTTCATCTTATACTGAAGTAATATTTGGCACTGTTAACATCATTTAAATTCAAAAAAAATTTCTAAAGCTAAGATAGTCATTTTTACAGTGCTTTCTCTTAGACGGATTTCGGCTATAGTTTTAGAGATATTATTTGACCTTGTATAATACCACTTTCTCTTTAGAAAATACACATAACTTTTAAATTGGAGCTCAACTGATGAAGTCTAATTGACAGAAACGATATCGCCTTGAGCACTATAACTTTGGTAGTATGTTTATAATATTTACTAGGTCGTTGCCACTGCTGGTGGACCGTTTGAGTCACCGAAGGTATACATAAACCTAGTACCTGGTATTTCGGTACCAGCTGTTCATCTTATACTGAAGTAATATTTGGCATCTTGAGCATTATAACTTTGGTAGTGTGTTTATAATATATATAGATCTAATACCGTTCATTTTTAGCAATTAATATCAATAATTATATAAAAATGAATTGAATAAAACATTTTTCTCTGAAATAGCCGTCATTATTCTTTAGGATAACGCAAGCGTAGGTACACATATTTTAGTGGAGATTTCTTATGTAAATTGATTAAGCTATTTTATATAAAGAATAAATGTATAACGAATTACGCTTATAACGAATTTTTATAGAACGTCCACAGGAATTCGTTATATCGGACTTTCAATATATATATATATATATATATATATATATATATATATATATATATATATATATATATATATATATATATATATATATATATATATATATACTCACGTCTGTTACCTGGAATATAGACTAAAGGATAGCATCTGCCACTCTAACTTTATTTGACGGTTTATTTGCTAAGAAATAGATAAAGCGAATGCTTACCTCGCTTACATCAAAAACAATTTATCTAAAAGGCAATCTGATCTTGATACGAATGAATATCAAACACAATGTGGGGGCGTGAAGATAAAAAAGATAAAATTGTAATGTCTCTTATTTTACCAAAATACCAAACAATTACGTAATAATTCTTAATAGAAGCATGCAAAACTAGCTGAAAAATGAAAGTCTCAGTTGTTCCTGTTATTCTACAGTGGTAAGACTATTAATAAGCCAGAAAATTGGCAATTTCCTGTTGATTAAGAAGAATGCCGGGAGACATAATTGCACAAGTGAATATTGAATGTTTCTGGTTTTGAACTCGAATTGTCCTACTTCTAATAATACATTCTTCCTAATCGTAAATTATCAATGCATTTGTTTCTTTCTTTAGTAGCTATCAGCTATACATGTCATAACTATGCTCATCAGGAGTATGGTTTGACTTAATATATAAAATCTCAGAAACCAAATAAATCTTCAAGATGTCCAGGGTACAGATACAAATCTGGTGAATATTGGACGTACACGGACTTCTGGAAATCCAGAGGTGGGATCAAGTGCCATGGAGGAGTAAGCATCCCTTTTGATGACGATTCTCAGTTTTGTGACTGGCAAAGTACCAATATTTTGCACGTTGAATAAACGTTTGCTTCAAAAGACTGTACAACAGAAATATTGCAAATTTGTTGGTCAAACCAAAGCACTAGCGAGAATTGATACTTGTCGAGCGTTGATCGCTCTGTCGGAAGAGTCGTCCTATGTCCAGGAGTCTGGGTAGTAAAGAGGATCATGTACTCTGAACAATTAAAGGAAAAAAATATCGGATACCAAAGTATTAATCTTTAGGATGTCCATGATATTCAAATCGGGTAAACATTGGACAAACACGGACGTCTGAAAATCCAGAGGTCGGATCAGTCGCCATGCAGGAGTAAGCATCACCTGTTGGCCGGTCACACCCCCGTGAGTCCGCGGTCAAATCCAAATGAAATAAGTGAGGAACAAATCCTCGTCACAATTGGTACAGACGACTCAACAACCGCTATCGAACAGGTAACTCAACATTCCATTTAGTTAAACAGAGTAATGGCAAACAAAACTATTATACCAACCGTAAAATTTGCGGAACGTTGACATCAAACGCGATTTTTTATATTTCTGTGTCAATAACTTGTCAGTAAGTAGATTACATCTGTATATCAAATGTTTATATGTTGAACACACCCCGGCATATCGGATCATTTGTGAGATCGTATAAAACAAGTAGATTGAATCGAGCACAATGAAACAAGAGAATTATTGCAAATTTTATAACCTCTCTCTCTCTCTCTCTCTCTCTCTCTCTCTCTCTCTCTCTCTCTCTCTCTCTCTCTCTCTCTCTCTTTAATAACATTGGCATCACCATTCATGATATAATTTTCTCCCATATTTATCCTTATTACTAGTGCAAAATGATCAGCCTATCATCCACAGGGGGGTGGATGACAAGCTACACGTGTTATGACGTTACAATATAATTTATGACGTAGAACTTCTGTGACTTCCAGAATGTAGTACATATTTTTATCATATGACTCGTGGAATTTCCGTCCGCTGATTGGTTGTAACTACGGAAATTTGTATTGATAAATCCGAGTATCAATCGAAGAAGTGCTACTTTCATTCATTCGACAGTCGAGAGGACCATGTATTGTTATATCGCCCACTCGTGCTTCAGTTTTTTTCCTATTTGTGTAATCGTATATGAAACAAATGCATAAACCAATGAAAAAGAACAGTCTAAATATTTTGAAAATCTCTCTGTGCAGGAGTTAAATATTAAATGTGAATCGAGATTGTTTTTTTTTTTTCGAATTTTGAAATAGTCATATAATAAAACAATTACTGACTTTAGTTTCGGGCGACATAAGGATTCGCCTCCGTCAATATCATGCTTCTTTGGACTGATAAATCCTCATGTCACCCACAATCAAAGTCAATAATTGTATAATGTCAGACATGACTCAGATATGCGAAGATCTAATATAGACATGTATGTGCGTAAATCTACATGCACATATATTTAAGAAATGGGAGAAAAATAATCAAACCCTGCCTTGAGGGTATAACAAAGGAATCTCAGTCCTCGGGATAAGATTCTTGAATGACAAACACTCGGCAAGTCTCGGGTTTGTCCTTCAAGAATCTTACCCTCGGATTGAGATTCCTTTGTCATATCCTCAAGGTAGGGGTAGATTCTATTTACACTGTACTACTGGTTATTATTTTACAACAGAAAACATTTTCACGCCGTCTTAAATCCGTCCTCAATCTCCATAGTCTCATGGTGGCATGTATGTTCGTGTTTCTATTATTTAGCTTGAAAATTTCGCTTTCATCATAAAATACGAAAATTGTGAAAATTAAATCGGAGCGATCATTTTCAGGTCTACAATATGTAATCGTTATATGTATAGGGCTGTTGATAATGTTGGTTGCACAATCTCATTTAAAAATTTAAAATATCTGTTATTCGTAGTCCAGAATTACTAGGGAAATAATTTTTGAATGCGAGGAAAGATGCAATGTTAAAAGATTAAAAAATCAAAATCAAAAATATGTTTCCTTGAACTAAATACATAGCGTGCGACTTTTAGAAAACATTGTTGTCTGGTTGGCCCACTCAGACCAAGAAAATAATTAAGGAATAATTCAATTAATAATAATAATTTGCAAACATATATTGAATTAAAAAACCCTAAAATGTAAATTTCAGTGATATATATGTATGTATGTTTGAAAAAGTTAAAAATAAACATTGGATTTACGAAGGACAGATGTATTTTGGTGTATCCTTCTCGTATACGATAGATTGCACCTTACGATCCTTTGGGATAGAATTAGAAATTTAAATATTTGTATAAAACAGATGAAGTGTACATAGTTAGTTACAATATATAAGAGTCAAAAGAACATTTAATTAATTGTAAACCTGGTTTTATGTACTATAAATACAATTTTAAGTGTTTCGTTCAAGGTTTATGTCTTAACACCTTACTTGTTAACTCCATGACACGACATAAATAGCACTGCGCATGTTCAACAGGAAACAGACACATTAAATGAATATCAACAATTTGTTCAAATGGCAACATACCTAGGCATTTCCTGTAGTATGTAAACAGTAGTAATGGATTAATTTTCCTTAGGAACACAATAAAACGTACTAGATCACCTCTAAGCATTTATAAGTTAGACATACATAAGATTGATGAAGATTACTGCAGCGTATTGCGTTCAAATTCGGACTTATTTGTCACTCTATATACAAAGGCCTGTATATACAATATAACATGTATATATAGTCAGCTATGGGTCTTCAAACCGGCCAATATCTAGTGATCGGTAAATAAATACTGACAATGACTCCCATGTAATAGATTACAAGTGTTTATTTCAATCTCTTTGACTTGACACAATACTGTTACACAGCTTTTTTCGGTATAACTACTGTGTTATAGTGTTTACTTACTTTGAGCGTTCAACCTGTTTGTTTTCTCTGAAAAGTATTCTTAAGTATTTGTTTTTGTCACCGATTATTATTTCGATATTATTTTATTAGTGTAATTTTAAATTTACGTTGCATATATTTTTTCACATCGTCCTGTCCGTGTCACATTCAAGTACTTAAATTCACACACACACACACACACACACACACACACACACACACATATATATATATATATATATATATATATATATATATATATATATATATATATATATATATATATATATATATAAAATCAAATTATACGTTTCTACTCTATTCTAAATCGTATGTAGCTATGAATTTTCTTTACACCTGTGACATAAGTTACCCGTATGTTTTCTAGTTTAACATTTTTATCTCACCCTAAGTTGAGACATCTCTTTGGTTAGTCCGCTCGTGCTATGACGTCATGCAATTCACCTGAAGTGCACCGGTTTGTTGAAGAATGTCTCAGTTACAGAATCATCGACATACTCTACAGACAAAACTAAATAATCTATTCCCAGATGTCTGTGTTTGTCCAATATTAACCCGATTTGTATATTGTATCTTGGACATCCTGGAGATTAATACTCTGGTATCTGTGGTTTTTATGTTATATACAGATGTGAGAAAAAAATTGCGAGCCTGACCCCTGACTACAAATCTGTACTCCCGTGGTTGAGATATCCCAATCACACACCACAACTAGCTTTAGAATGTGTTACTATCAATAAGGTAAAATCACCACAATACATCTATACTCATCGTTTTCTACATTCATAATATACCCTGCTGATGCGGATTAGTAACCGATACAAGATGCAAAGAAATACTTAGTTGATAGTTTCTTTTACGAAACCAAATCTTCACTCAATGACACACGCTAAAGTGGTATCTAAATATTTGTATTTTTGGAAAATGTTTTGAAAACAAGGCTTACAGCTGTGAATATACCTTCCCAGCTGCTGAACACGGGAGACTAACGGTATAGACGTGGACTTTGTATTCTTAAGTGGCCAATTTTTGTGGCAATTTATGGCACCTGTGATTTTCCAGTGTGAGAAATTTATGTTAGTTTCGAAATGAATAGAAAAGTCGCCATTCCTTTAGATTTTCGGTTGTTTTACCAGATACGCCAAAGTGTTCATGGAATATTAACCCCAAGCATCCGAGATTCGTTTCGTTTTGCATATGCGGTTTGACCCAATTGCACTGTCATGCTTTACGCATGTGCTTGCTGTAATGAATTGAAAATCGCAATGCATCTCAGTTTGAAAATGATAACTACATTTGTAAGGTAGCTATGAACAGGTGGTTTTCGAAAATCGACGACCTCCTTGTAGTGACCAATGCCTCCAACGCCAGAAATGTCTTCAATAAGCAAAATACAATTCATCCAATTTATCATATACATCTACTTTGAGAACAATGTACAATTCGTGGCGTCAACTCGAGTAACATTTCGATTATATAAATATTTTGTCAACACTCCCTGAATAGAAAATAAAGAATGCCTCTACCCTAAACTAAAAGCTTATCCAAGCCGGAGCAACTACGACGTCGAGATTTGTAATAAGAGATAAGTATGGTGGCTGATTTCTGCCATTTCGTTATTTCGCTTTGTCGCAGAGATATAACAATAATTATCGTCTTTTCGTCCCGCTGATTATCGTCTTTTTGCAGCGACATAACGAAATCAAAGTACTGAAAAAACCTATACCAGTCGATAGCAATCGTAATTTCTAATGAGGTATACTGAATACTTTTTAATTCGGTAAAATTAGATTTTACAAAAAAGTAACTAAAAAACGGGTCAGACATTTGGCCTAACGTGAGTACTGATGGCTTATTTATTATGTAACAAACTATATAAATCAACGATATGATTATGAAATATTGTGCTTATTAACATCGTTTCATCGATATTAAATGTCTATGCGACAGGGCAGTATTATACCCTTACGCTATACTTCCTACCAGTAGTCTTAAATCTCTAGATCAATACGTGTACATGTAAAACATTTTCCCAACTTCAAAGACTGCCACGAGTTTTTCATCAGTTAATGAATGATGTCCAACTTCACAGACAGATCTTGCCAATACACATACAGTAAGGGAAACATGACCAAAACTCATTTGCATATTAATCGTGCGCAAAAATTGTTAACAGTCCAGTCTATCGTTTTTAATGTCAATTCTATCACAAGAGTATAATATTAAAAAATAATGGAAAAATAACATTTTAAAGCAAATTTATAATATCTTAAAATTCATAAACGACGCCGAACTGACCTTTAATAGCATATATTTCAACAAGTCTTGTAGACATATATTTTTCAGCTAATTGTTACAGTAACTATATTTTCGTCATTTTAAAAAGCAAAAATATACGAATAAAAGTGTGATTTGGAAAGTTCAATCTTGAATTTTGAGTTTATGTTGCTGAAATGCACATACATGTGTAATTGTGTGTCAATATAATGTGCTATTAACCCCATACTGCAAAATGTGTTTTGACTTGTTCCCAATAAACAACTTAGCATAACATAACTGCGTAAAAACGAAACTATCCAACGCGAAATAAAGAAAACATGAAGTCGATATTAAGCGGGGCGAAATAATTTGCCCCGCTAATTATCGTCTTTTTCCCCCGCTATTTATCGTCTTTTCGCAGCGATAATCAGCTAATTATCTTCTTTTCTCCCCGCTAATTATCGTCTATTCGCCCCGCTAATTAATGTCTATTCGCCCCGCTAATTATCGTCTATTTGCCACGCTAAATATCGCTTTTTGCAGCGACAATCCGCTAATTATCGTCTTTTTCGCCCCGCTAATTATCGTCTATTCGCAGCGACAACCCGCTAATTATCGTCTTTTTGCCTTCCGGTATGGATAGTTTACTCATGCGTATTGTACAGTTTATAATTGTTTACCGAGAACGCTCATCATATCTAATGCATATTGTGGACGGTTGAAAAACCTATCACAATTGTGTCAAAGCAAGAAGATAATACGTATAAAAATAGTGCGTTTGGGTACATATACCGTAAATTTGAATATTTTTGCCATTTTTGATTTTTTGTCAATTTGGCGACCCTATTAAAATGGTCAAAATTAAGCCATTAAAAATATGTACACAGTGTGTGAAAAACGACGATAATTTGCGGGTTGTCGATGCGGAAAGACGATAAATAGCGACCTCGTGTTTTCGTTATTTCGCGTTAGATAGTTTCGTCTTTTCATTATGTCGCTGCAAAAAGACGATAATTCGCTGGGCGAAAAGACGATAATTATTGTTATGTCGCTGCGTCACACTCGCACACATTCATATCAAGACTATGAATGAAAATTAATTGTTTCCCACACAATAAAATGAATATATATTTTATTCAAAAATGGTATTACTTTTTTGTCAAATTTATCTTCCTTCAAACAAGTTTGATAGCACATCTCTGTCAAAAAGTAAGATTTTAAATAATTAAACACTTGATTAAAGTGTGGTTTATTACCATTGAATGAAAAGGTGAAAATCAAACATTTTACAAGTATTATTATTAGGTTTAAGCCCTGTGTTGTTTTCCTGACTTTCCAAGTAATATGTCATTTATATGTAAGTGAATTCTTATAGAACATTTTTCATTTGTAAGTGAATTTTCTGTCTATTTTGTTACCTTTCCATTTCTTTGATCGGTCATCGTTTTGATATGGATTAATAAATGAGTTCAGGGTTAGAAGATTGAAAGGTTTATTATCATTTTGAAATAATTTCTTCTCTCTCTCTCTCTCTCTCTCTCTCTCTCTCTCTCTCTCTCTCTCTCTCTCTCTCTCTCTCTCTCTCTCTCTCTCTCTCTCTCTCTCTCACTGTGCGTGTGAGCTGCTTCACTTGCATATTGTTTTTAATCATATAGCAAATGTTATATAACCTTGTAAAACGTCGATATAATTAAACCTTTATTGTTTATCAGTAGTGATAACAAATGTCTCACAGATAACACCGAAACCACGCCCAACGTTTTTTACAAGGTTACGTAGTCGTTTAGTCAGCGCCAAAAGGAAGATAGCTGTCCGTTTGATAACTCTAAGTTTCTCTTGAATAATGTGAGTCCTTTAACTCCTCTATCCCCGGACCACTAAAGACAACTTCAATACCATAATAGGAAATTTGTCTCTTTAAGATTGCAAAATGGGATTGAGAATTTAAGTTCTTTGATTTCTGTACTTTTCTCCATTCGTTTTGTTTCGTTAATTATGTTTTACATCCCGCCATGGACTTATATGGTAATGTCAAGCTTAAGGTGATTTGCCACATATTTGACCTGTGCTATGGACTAACCCCAATACAGTGTGTGTTCTTCAAGAGCCACACCTATCGTGAAACGGGGTCTCCATTTCTCGTGCCGAGCGCTTAGAATCGATACAGACACTACTCTCTTAAAAATCATTGGTATGACACGGTACCGTTAGTCGGACCCAGGACCCCTCTGCTTACCCTTCTACTTTGTTTTAAAACGAAAATAGAATTATACAAAAAAAAATACATGAATGTACTCTTACATTGGTCGTTAATATCAGGTATACCTTATATCATGCATATTATGGTTAATCTTGAGGAGGAAACCAACATTCCTTTGTTTAATCAATGTATGGCACATACGTGTTTTCTGCATATATCCATGTCATGTTATAGTCTACATGATCAAGTAAGGCATGATATGATTAAAAATGTATCATTAGTCGCCATCGATTCAATACTTTTATTACTTTGATTATAAAAATACTGTACATGTATAAAGTTTTAATTTCACGGGTCGTAATTTTCACGATTTTTGTTGGGAGAGTGGGAGAGTGTATCTCTTTACATCATCGTGTTTGTTTGATTTCGCGGATCGAGAGTAACTTAAGATTAAATATTGCTCTGGAAAGACTGCCGCTTAAATTACGTGCATTGATGTAAGATTTTATCAATAACCTATTTACTCTTTTCTTCAATATCGTATTTAAACACAGTGAATATAGCAAATATTAACACCGCGAGTTATTTTCCCTGTGCAGTAGTGCATCATTTCATGCTAGACAACAAAAGGGATCCTTTCACATATATTCAGTGTCTAAATTTCATATTCACGTAAATTTAGGATTTGCCAATTTCATGAGATAAACATGCCTTCATCCACTCAAAACATAACCCAACTAATAGCTCTGATGAATTTCCTGCATAGGTTTGTATAGTTATATCAAGGAACTAACAATGCATCTTTCACATATAAGTTGAATTTTACATTCATTCATCTTAATTAAAGATGCCATTTCAAAGACAAATCAATAATTTTTTTCAGCTATTGAAATATTTCATGATAAAATGATGATAAATAACGCTCATTTTGGCTGATTAGATAAAAACCTTTTAACATATTTTATTCATAACATCATGGTTGGAACTATATAATGACCGTCCCATAAAAATATATGGCGAGTTAGTTATTCTAGGCGAAAAACCGCTCAAGACGAACTAGCAGTTGAGTGTACGACTCGCGAGTTCGATTCCAGGTGGCGACACACGGTTTGAACTTTAGAAAAGGTACCGTATTGACTGTTCCTTGGCTCGGTTTAAGAACTGAAAGTCACGTGACTTTCGGATGAACCGTAAAGCCGAGCTCTGCACCGTATTAAACGTTGCCAGTTAAAGAACTCTCACTGCAACTGCAAAATTTGAGGCAATTTATTTATGACTGTCTAAATATCCATATAAGTGAGAAAATGACAGGACATAAAACAACAATCAAAACAAAAGTTAGATGAGAATACATAGATAGGGACCTATGCTACAGACTTATGTCTATTCCGTTCAGTGGATTTTTATGTTCCCCATTTTCACTAGAGTTTCCATTCATACATAGTTTTCTCCTATAGTGACGGAACGGTTGCTCACAACACTCAATTCTTTTTGTATGGACTGGGCGAGTAATAAGAGCAACGCGCTTTAAACTACAACGTTTTTGTCATCTTACAAGTATGGGATCAATACTCGCTGAACCCTGAGCTGATTTTCTGGGGAATATCCAATTCTCATTTCAGCTGATTTTTCTCCAGCAACGAAAATCGTTCCCCTCCATGTGACCGAAGAATATTTGAGTTCGGCGTAAACCGCCAACAAAACAATAAAACAAACTGAATGTACAAAAAGCTTTAAAAGAAGTGTATTTAACATATGATTAATGGTTCACATATATCGCGTCCAAACTTGACAATGATTAACTGGACTAATAAGAGATTGACAAATAAAAAAGCAAGAAATAGCAACAAGACTGCATTTCTAAGGGCATCAAGTCGATAGCTTTAGAGTGTCAAAAATATTCTTTGTGGCGCCAGCCATTACCATGAACCGGCAGGGGTCGCTGTTATTTCCGACAACATCATTTACAAAGATGTAAAGATACTTGTACACTATGGACTTTGACAAGTTGTGTGTTTGTTTTCTGATATACTTCAATTTGTGAAGAGGACAGCGTGTGTGTATAATGTTGACACAGTGGTGCCCTTTGATTGCCGAAGAGATGGGTACCCGGCTATGCATTAGAGTAAAAACTGAAATGGGCCGCGCATTTCCACTCAACTATTCAATTTGTTAGCTATCCCTTAATGTATAAATGGAGAGACATACGTATTCATTAAATACAGCTTCGAGTTTGAGGCTGTTAAATTTTAGTGCATTACGTTGTTTTAATCGAAACAAGAATATAACGCATTTAAATAGCCAAACGAGACATCAATGAAATATTGAAAAGAACTTTTTAAAGTATTGTTTTTTCAGAATCATTAACAGAACATTTGTTAACTTGAATTGTTTGTTTGTTTTATTGGTGTTTAACAAAAAAGTTTTCAGTTATATGGCGGTGGTCAGTTTTTATTGGTGGAGGAGAGAACCCAGTTAAAATGTTACCGGGAAGAGGCCACTGGTCTTCCGCAAGTGAACTGGCAAGCACATAATTTTATCAACATACGGTCTAGTGGTGCTCGAACCTGCGCTGACAAGAAATTAGACTTCAGGGATGAAAACGCGATGCTCTAACCATTCGGGCACTTAGGTCCGAGATTTGAATTTTAAATCGGCCACTATCTTTTTCACTGTTGGTATAGTGTTGGTTAAAAATTTCTGTAAACCTAAAACCTAAAATTCGACATTTAACTGAATGGGCAGTGTATAACTAAAAAATTCTTTCATCATCGCCACTGCGAGCGTCCAAATTTGTGAAGCGCTTTTTCACACAATGCAATGGATGGAATTTGTTTTCTATAGAAATATTGTATGATAATACATATAATGAATAGAATGACAAAAATCCGGAAAAGTGTATATCGACAGATTTTGCCTACGGATCATACCTTTCCTAATGGACCTAACTTTAATATGAACTTATGACGGGTGTGACCGATTGGCCTGGATATTTTCTATTGTATTGTTTTTGTCCCCCCGGCCTTAAAGGTCCCACGGGGCATCTAGTGTTTGGACCATCCGTCTGTCTGTTTGTGTTGCTGTGTGTCTGTTTGCCTGTTAGTGTGTCTGATTGTCTGTCTGTAATTCTGTCCCGCTTACATATAAAGTGTAATATTTCAAGTTTGGATTGTGATACAGTAACCAAACTTAGACTGTAAGTTCATGTAAGGATTGCTGACACTTCACTGACATCACATGCCCCTGGGGGTAGGCTGGGGTAAAAATGTAGGACATTGTGAAAATTTGTTGGGACCGGGGACATTTGTCTTTCAGAAACACATCTTGTTTCTTTTTAAAACTTTGTATAATAGTTTCTATCTATAAACCTACATTCCTATCGCGAATTCTTGTATTCGCGAATGTGTAGTATTCTAAGGTGAATACGTCAAATAAAGACTTGAGTAATACCGTTTTTAAAGGAAAATAGAAGTTTAGTTCTGTAAATCCGGGAAATTTCGCGAAACTTTCAGTTCTAGATTTATTTCCGAAATGATGTTTTCGCGATTTCGAATGCCTATCATCGCCTTCATTACAAAAGTTATCCTACGTGCTCCTTTGTCCTGATTTGAACTCACAATAAATATCTACCTTTTTCTAAACCTTTTATTTGACTAAAAGCAAATATAACCGAATTTATAAAAGTAGCTAAAAGTTATGTTGCTGACAAAAAAGTTGTTTTACAGTGGAACCACCTGACTGACTAGAAATGGTTTTATTAGTGAGGTGTTACAGTGAAACCTCGGTATTAAGACTACCTAATTGACAAACTCAAAGTGGTCTGATTAGTGAGGTTTTACAGTGTAACATCGCTATTAAAACCACTTAACTGACTCAAAGTGGTCTGATTAGTGAGGTGTTACAGTGACAGTGTAAAACCACTTAACGTCGCTATTAAAACCACGTCGCTATAACTGACTCAAAAAGTGGTTACAGTGTAACATCGCTGATTCAAAGTGAGTGAGTTACAGTGAAACCTCTATTAAAACCATTAAGACTCAAACCTATTAGTGAGGAGTTACAGTGAAACGGTATTAAACTCTAATTGAAAGTGGTCTGATTAGTGAGGTTTTACAGTGTAACATCGCTATTAAAACCACTTAACTGACTCAAAGTGGTCTGATTAGTGAGGTGTTACAGTGTAACGTCGCTATTAAAACCACTTAACTGACTCAAAGTGGTCTGATTAGTGAGGTGTTACAGTGAAACCTCGGTATTAAGACTACCTAATTGACAGACTCAAAGTGGTCTGATTTGTGAGATGTTACAGTGTAACATCGCTATTAAAACCACTCAACTCACTCAAAGTGGTCTGATTAGTGAGGAGTTACAGTGTAACATTGCTATTAAAACCACTTAACTGACTCAAAATGGTCTGATTAGTGAGGAGTTACAGTGAAACCTCGGTATTAAGACTACCTAATTGACAGACTCAAAGTGGACTGATTAGTGAGGTGTTACAGTGTAACATCGCTATTACAACCACTTAACTGACTCAAAGTGGTCTGATTAGTGAGGAGTTACAGTGAAACCTCGGTATTAAGACTACCTAATTGACAGACTCAAAGTGGTCTGATTAGTGAGGTGTTACAGTGTAACATCGCTATTAAAACCACTTAACTGACTCAAAGTGGTCTGATTAGTGAGGAGTTACAGTGAAACCTCGGTATTAAGACTACCTTACTGACTGACTCAAAGTGGTCTTATTAGTGAGGTGTTACAGTGTAACATCTCTATTAAAACCACGTAACTGACTCAAAGTGACCTGATTAGTGAGGTGTTACAGTGAAACATCGCTATTAAGACCGCCTTACTGACTGACTCAAAGTGGTCTATTTAGTGAGGTGTTACAATGGAAGCTCGCTATTAACACCCCCTAATTGACTGACTAAAAGTGGTCCGATTAGTGGTGTTAAAGTGGAACCTCATAATTAAGACCACCTAATTGACTGACTCAAAATGGTCTGATTAGTGAGGTGTTACAGTGGAACCTCGCTATTTAAACCACCTGACTGACAGACTCAAAGTGGACTGATAAGTGAGAGATTTTGTACTTATCGAAATATATCAAGAGACTGCAAACTTGCTGACTGAAATATGATGTGATCTCCTAATTGAGATGGTCTTTAGGCGAGGTACCACTGTAATTAAGGACATAAATAAATATATCCTCTTTTCAAAACAATATAATTAATCAACGACACCAAAAAGATATACCACTTTGGATATGTATACGTGAATAAATATGGCTCAAATGTTTGTGTTTTTTTTTTCATCATTTAGGTTTTTTTAAGAGTTTAGAGACCTCTAGGAACTAATTTTAAAATATGGTTCTTTAGATTTGTAGTGTTAAATGATAACATTTTATTTACAAGTTTTTATAATGAACACCATCTGTTTAAAGTGCTCGATTTCACAATGATGAAATGTATTCGTCATGATAAATTTCATTTAGAACTATTTTGATATACATCTCGGTGTTTTTTCATATTTATCAAATTTCTTCAACGACTTTGATGTTAAATGGCCAAGACTGTTAATCTTTCAAATGTCGAGATGACACAAAAAGTTTAAATGTGTGGTACTGGGAAAAGACAATTATCAATTATGATAAATCATATATATATATATATATATATATATATATATATATATATATATATATATATATATATATATATATATATATATATATATATATATATATATATATATATATTGGTTGTGACTTGATTCATTTCGTCCTGAATAGGGGATAGGTCGTAAAGAATATTTGGCAATATTTTTGTCCGTATCATAAGTCACTTTATATGCTTAATATCATGACTGGAACCTATTGTAGATAACTGACATTTGAATATATAATTTTTTGTTGATTTTAATGATTTGTACATACATTTTGTATATAACCCGGATGTACAGAAACCACAGGGTTTATCGTGGTTTGTAATAATTTGTTCACACTTTGTTAAAATAGACATGTTTTAAAACTCAAGCGGATACAACAAATAATGGTTGGTATATCTAAGATTGGAAACGTTCAGATATGAAAACAAACGCAACCAAAATGATATTATAAACACAATTAAGAAATTATAATTATATTATCATGCTTCACTGACATCGAATCAGAATTTAAGAAATGTAGCAAATGTTCTAAGTTATGACCTCAATATCTCTCTAAAGATAATATCCCATAGAATTTTAAGAAATTCTATTTATCATTTTTTTCCATAAAATGTATTTATTTACTGAAAAATATATTCGTTATTATATTGTTTTTCAAAATGCATCACCAATTAATACGCATTGGTAAAAGGTGCTACATATACTGTTTACTCAGTATAGGTGCTGTGTGAGTGCCAGATATTAACAACAAAGAACCCATATGATTTGATTTTTTTTGTTTTACGCCATACTCAACAATCTTTCAGTCATATGATGGCGTCCAGTTTTTATTGGTGGAGGAGAAACCCCGGCAAACTGGCAAACTTTCCCACTTAATTCGAAATGACCCTAGCGGGATTCGAACCACAAACATGTTAATTTTGTTTTGTATGAGGGATGTTTATGCCACAATCATAGATTTTTCAGTTGTATGGTGGCAGCCAGAATTTAATTTTGCACGAGATAACCCGGGTATAATGTACATGGTAAGCGAGTAAACTTGAAAACTTTCTCATAAAATCAGCCTAGGTTCCAGAGGGACTCTAACCTGCTCTGACTAGAAATTTGATACTTCATGTTTTAAAGCGCTATACTCTGGCCACAAGGCAAAGCAGGCCTCCAACTCTATACATCCTTTGGCTCAATTCCTCAGACTTCTGGTAGAACTATCGACTCGGAAGTTTTGGTCATGGGTTTGAATCTTCCGTTGAAATATATTATAATTTGACTGTTCATATATCATGCAATCGGTATAGGAGCGAGTCATTGATCTGCCCGATGATACTTGTAACCCAGGTCCCGTGTCATTGCATTCTCAGAAGCTATAACAAACGTGAAAACTGACGTGTTAAAATTTAAGAAATAAAAAATGTGGAAATTCTCTGTATTGATCTAGCAAACAAAAGGTGCTCCTTCACAGGGTAGCATGTAGGAAGATCAAATTGCCAATTTTTAGAACCTTATTGTTTTTTGGTAATTACTTGAAAAAAACTACAGCGACTGAAATAACCAAAACGTTCTACAGTATGATTTATACAGTCTATATTTAGAACTCACAAAGCGTCTAAAACGCTATAAATAGTATGTTGTCACCCTCTCGTCGGATTTTTCAATTTATTGAAGTGAGTATTTTTTATTTCAAAGAAATATTTTAAGATAAAATGATAACAGATAAAATTTGGTTAATTTGGTGATGAACATCTGTTTGTTAAACCATTTTCTTGTTCCTCCACCTCTTGAAACCACGATGAATAAATTGTTAAAAAGTTAACCTTTTGGTTGTTTGTAATGGAATCATTCTAAACCACATACACAAGATCAGTACTTGTTCCTACAGTTTTTTCTGATAATCCATTTAAAAATTAATAATGCACATTATATAATAATGTGATGTGATTATATAATAATGTGATGTAATTGATCTGACCTTGAATATACATTGTTTGTATTAAATGAAAGGCGTAAGTTGCTCATTGGTTCAGAAAACAAATTCTATTAAAAAGTTACCTAGTATCAATATTCATTACAAATTTATTATCAAAATCAATTGAGATAATCTCAATAATGAAATATTTGTATGAAAAATGTTTGTAATTGAAGTATGATCTCGGCTATGTGATAGTGGAGTTCACCTCTGCGCATGCGCAAGGTTTCAGGTAATATGTCAATACTCCTCTTACACAATTGGCGAGTATTTCTTCCCCACCTTGACTCCTAGTGCTGGTGGATCTCCAAATTGGTGAAATAAAAAACAAACAAACAAATAATTAGTAGGACGTTTTACTTGAATGTTGTTTGTCGACAAATAGATTGCTGCAGTATTGCAATTAAGTAAACACTGGCTACAGTAGCATAAGAAGCAAATCAAAAGTTGGGAGGACTGTGACCGAACGACAAGGGATTGCGTCGCGTTTGTTTCTCAATAAATATATCTACCTTCTATTACTTTTAAAATGTAGTTAATGACATTAATAATTCTTCTCCTTATTGTTAAGGGCCGTTTATCCTGTGGGTGTGATAAGTAATTTCACATCATAGAGCTCTAGGCTATTGTCTTCGTTAGGTAGGTGATAATGGAGGATTAGTGCCTTCTATTTAGTAGAAAATTAGCATAATGTAATTGTAAATATTGTTAGGATAGTTATAGGCTATTTATTGTAAGTTAGGAAATATTGTATATATATTTTGTAATTTGTACCTTGAATGAGTTACGTTGTTACCTGGCTGGCAAGATAGCAGGTACTCGAGACTCTTAGGCCGAGTTATGGGAAGAGTCGTCATTTGTACATAAATTGTATATTAACTGTATTTGGACTTGGTATCAATTTGGTAACTGAGTTGCGGTACCAGACTATAGGAGCTATACTGTAAATTAATCAGTGCAACTACGGCGTTGCACAAAGTTACAGTGCAGTACTCAGGGCAACTACAGCGCTGCACTAAGTTACAGTGCATGCACACAGGAGACAGTGCACAGTAAAAACCTAGACGGACAGAAGTAAAACCTAGGCGCTTATAAGACATTTAATTATGAAAATGTTATCCCCGGTTTAAAATTTATATCCATATAGCTTTTGATTGTGCAATAAAACAATTTACTTACAATTCATGTTGATCATATAAGACATTTGCTTGTATGTGAAAACGTGGGGACTTCGATATTATTTCGTTCATTACTAGTCTGACCTTCCTCACCTTTAATTTCCGGGTATCATTTTGGTAATGGGATTTTAATTTTTAATAAAACGCAGACCTCCATATGCGTTTGTATATGTCAACATTTAATAAAAATTCCTAGAACTGATAGACCGGTCGCACTGCTTTCATCACCAAAGTTGTAGAAACCAAATTATAGTGAAATAATGTAGATTGACCACCTGTTGCTGAAGTTTATATGGAAAACAGATGTTAAGCGGATAACAATACGCTTTAAAATGGCTATGAACTTCAAAACGAGATGTTCCCGAAAGTTATGTTATTGCTCTCTGTATGAGATAAGATTATTTGATAATGTCCTCGTGGGCAGGGGCACGGATCGTGTCAAGCCAAAGTATATTAAGATTTTACCTTCATGACGTCAATACATGGGAAACATAACCACTTTAATTTTCGGTTATCGAAGGCGTCCCACTGCCTATCAACGATAAACTGATTAGTGTATAGTGTGAATATGTTTTAACATTTAAATTTCAATTATATATTCCCCACTTGTGATGGAGTAGGGGCATAGTGTTCGATACCCTAACGGGAGCTACGAATTTTTACACTGTACTGACTGGAAGCCAAGTCTCGCTAGGGATATTTTTGTAATTGGTATCTTGCGTATTCGCGTTGTATAAACGTCTTTTTTTCTTCAAAAGGCCGTTTCAAATTTGTCGCCTAACCATAGTCCGGGCGAGAACTGATCGCCTGTTAGTGCTTCGGCGAGGAATGAAAATAATTATAAATTTATGACAGGTACGTGAGGTATGGGACGATAAATTCTTCACTGCAGATGCATCAGTCAGCAGCACACCTCAATATGTATGTCACTTAATAATCATTGGGTTCAGGTGCCTTTGAGGAGTGAGTATCCCTGTCAACCAGTCGCACCCGTCCACAGTCAAATTCAAATGAAATAATTGAGGAATGAATCTTCGTCATTATAAGTAAAGACGATTTAACTATAACTATCAAACTAGCAATTCAACATTTCACTCAGTGAAACACTATAATTGCTAACAAGGTAAGTATACCGACCGTAAAATTTGCGAGATGTTGACATTAAATGTGACAACAACATATCAGTAAGTAGTTTGCTTCTGTATATGAAATGATTATATGTTGAACACGCTCTGTCATATCAGATCATTTGCGAGGTATTAATGCCATATGCTCGTGAAAAAGGGATATCACTACTTAAATGTAGAAGGTTGACAATTGAAAAGCCAAAATCACCACGACTCCATAAAACTCCTTTCTCAAATTTAACTGGCTTAGCAATTCAAATTGAGAATATTCTAAGACATATACATTTTAAACTGGAGCTCAACTGATGAAGTCTAATTGACAGAAACTATCGTCTTGAGCATTATAACTTTGGTATTATGTTTAAAATACTTACGTTAATGCTTAATTTTTATTGTACCATTCTGTTTAAATATTTTGACTATTAAGTTATTTTCAAAACATCTGGATGAAACTGACAAGAAAACATGTGAGAAACATACGGCAAATTTTATGATTTTTCTTCAGAAATGAAAAAAAAGACTTTGAGCATGGTGTTCAAAATTTGAGTATGTAGAAATAAACAAAGTATATTCTTCAAATGAGCAATAATTTTTTTTTCTTCAAATAAACAGCGGTTTCAAAATAACCGGGTTACGATGGTTATAAAGAAATTTGACCAAAATAAAAATAAAAACTCATTCAAATTTAAGCAGAATTTCAATGTAACAGGGCTCAATATAAGTAGAATATATATATATATGAATGATAAATTCCATGTTTTATTTTGAAAGAATAAAAGTCGATTGAGCTGAATTACTTTGTAAATTTGGTTATTTTACGTCTTATTCATATACAGTGACGTGCCAAAATTGATGCAACTTTCTTATTTTTCTTTATATATTTCATATAAAATTATATTTTGAAAAAAATATCACAAAATCATTTCCCATTTAATGTCAATACAATTTTCACGATTACCAATCAATTTTTAAAAATTGTTGTGTTTGTTTTGTTAATGAATTTTCATTGTTTTGTTTTATAGTAATGAAGAGTTTTGCAAGATACAAAGTTATAATGTCTCTTCTCAATATGCATAGAAAGGGGACTGTGACTTAAATAATTCATTTTTATGTTTAAATTGCTGAATCTCGAAAACAGAATTGATTTAGAAATGACTCTGCATGAACATTTTGAAAAAGATATAGCAAACAATAAAGAAATTGCTTCAATTTTGACGCATCACTGTACTTCTTATAATAGGATTAAGAAATTCGTTGACTCAGCACAAACAAAATTAACTTTCTTTTTACTTTTTTCGGAGCTCACGGATAGGTATGAAAATATAGATAAAATCTAAATACTTCTGACAAGTATATTTTCTTTTTGATACAAAAATGATATATTATCAATTATCCACATTATGTTTCAAAATTTTTCATCAACTTTTTTTCTGTTAAAAAGTGAAAATATGATTCAATAGATATATCATGAAAGCAAAACAAACATATATATTTCCATTTCAACACTTGGAACTTTTTTCTGACTTTTGACGTGGAAATGACAAGGGATATTTTAAAAGAAATAGTTTTTAATTTCATATATGACTGGTATGATTGAGAGCTTTGTCGAGTAAATTTACGATCCGGAATTAAGATAAGAAAGTAAGTGAAAGAATCCGTCATTTGAGAAAATTGATATTAATTTACTGAAGAAAAATCCCTCAACGGGGGTTCAGAATCCTTGTTCGTATACAGTTCTCTCAAATCGTCAGAATACTAGAAACAAGAGTATTAAGTATTCATAGGTAATGTGATACCTTGTGCTCCCTTTCACTGTCAAAACTTTGATTTGGTTTATGTTAATTTTGTTAAATCCTTGGCAAAATTCCATATTAGAAGTGACAGCACCTAGTTATTTCCGGTTTTTCATACTGTCTGGCCACTAGATTATGTTTTATGGTCAACTTAAACTCAAGGAGGATCTCAATTGGTATTACCACTTAAATAGCAACTGCGTGGATCTGGTAGAATTTGGATTTACGTGAATTGGCAATGTCTAAATTAACAGAATTTCACAAAAACTTTTAACTTTTCCTATCATAACATGTTTTATTTATAATGGTGAAAATGTTATATATGGCATGATATAAAAAGCTACATACCTATTTAACGTGATCCAGGATCTTTAAAACAAAACAAGATCTATTTCCGTATAAGACGTTTTGTGAAAATGATATCTAAAGGTACACCCAATTTAGGTTCACCAGGATATTTAAAAAGCTAGATCTATTCCGTCTTAGTACCTTTTTATGAAAATATAAATAAGATAAAACCATATAAAATGTTGATCTTCTTATTTTCTCTGTTTTATGCCCATGCAGTTATCATAAAGTTATCAATGATAACAAAGTTTTACACAACAATTAGTATAACAGCATATTACAAGTGTAGTTCTTAAAAATTTTCAATTATTCGGTCTTTCAGATGGTAAATAAGACTTCAAATCTTAAAAACATTCAGTCACTCTGCTCATAAACAGACATTAGCTGTGTTAACCAAAACAAATTATTTCGAATTTTTCTACTTTCACTACTTGTACTTGATGTACAATTACAAATAAGAGTTATACGCGGACCCAAAATGTAATAAATTCCTGTATTCCATATATTTTATGAAGATAAGGTCAGGTTCAGTGTGGTATGAGTATACAAACAGTAAGTTTGAATTGATCAGTTGGAAGTGAAAAAGTGCCAAACTTGGGTATCTCAAGCAATTTTTATAAAACATATATGAATTTAAGTATTTTCATGCCTCTGTATATTTCAGTTTTGTTATTGTATATCAATGTAGGTGGTAAAAAGGAAAGAAAATTTATAAAAAAATTAATGGCTCTTTAAACTGGTTCTTTGCTCTTATGTCAATAATGTTTACACCTCTGGATCCTTGCTACTGCTTAATGATAGTTTATATCCCAGAGGGTATACATAAACTCGGTAACTGGTTCTAAGATAGATTTGGCTATGAATTTTTGCCAAACGTATAACTTCGGCCTTATATATTTATGATATCTATATTTTTTCACATTGTTTTTTTTTCTGCATCACTCAAGACATTTGATGGACACTGCAAACACTTTCTTCCTTTTGGCTTTGTTTGCAACTTCTCTGTTTCACTAAATGAAATGTTAAGTTACCTGTGCTAAAGCATTTGTTATGTTGTCTGCAACACCGGGTGACAAATATTTTTATCACTTTATCTATTTTAAATTGGAGCTCAACTTTAAGTCTAATTGACAGAAACGATCGTCTAGAGCATTCTAACTTAGGTATAATGTTATGATATTATTTCATTAAAATTTGACTGTGGACGGGTCATCAGGGATACTTACGCCTCCATGGCACCTGATCCCACCTCTGGATTTCAAGACGTCCTCTTTGTCCAATGTTGACCAGATTTGTATATTTGTCTCCTGGACATCTTGAAGATACATCTACTTTTGTATTTGTAATTGATATATTTTCATAACAAAACAATTTAATACCAAGACAAATGCCAAAGAAATAATTTCATTGGAACCTGGATATTCGATTTAGAGATAATGTTCCAGTAAATACATTGTATACCATTGGAATTTACCTGTTTAAGATAATTTGTCAACAAGTTAATTGTTTCTACAGTCTGCTTAATTCAGGTCAACTTTAGCATTGTAGTGATTGGAATAAGGCAATAGTTCATATTACAATTTACATTTTAAATATTATTAACAATACCAAAGTTTTACAAAAGAGGCCAAAACAAATGCTCAAGGCGATCGTTTGTCAATAAGACTTCATCAGTTGGGCTTGAATTTAATATAAATGTGCATTTCCGAAATATATGGTATCATACAGGCCAAATGATTAATATAATTTTTTTTCCAAATCCGTCTAAGAGTACCCACTTTAAAATGAATATCATAGCTTTTGAGAAGTTTTAATAATTTTATATGAAATAATCAGCTGCTACTGAAATACAAGGTACTGGGTTTATCTATACCCTTGGGGACTCGAACGGTCCACCAGCAGTGGCAAAGACCCAGTGGTTATAAATATCAAATATGAATATTACATAACAATACCAAAATTATAGTTTCATGAAAGAGGCCAAAATAAATTTTAAAACAGTGTGCGTTGAGCATTACAACAAAATATATCTATATCTTTATTCGACGTATACACATCCATAATGCTGTTGAACCCGTCTTGAGAAAGCACCTTTTCTTCCATTACATTTATCCTGTGGTGGTCACTCAAAAGAAATTTAACTTCAAGGATTATTCAAAGATTATCAAAATTGTGATCTGATTCTGTTTTATAAGCCAGGTTTTACTGTACATATATTTTACCACAGCACTCAGCAATGGTTTTGAATCAATCTTACGAACTTCTAAAATTCTAAGACCAAATCTGGTTTTGTCATATTCTTTTCTATCACCTGTATAGACAGACAGACAGACAGCTAAACAGCTAGCTAGCTACCTGAATGGATAGATAGATAGATAGATAGATAGATAGATAGATAGATAGATAGATAGATAGATAGATAATTTGGTTTGGCAATTTCAATTTCAAAATCATGAACAAAATATTCCACAAAACGTTATGCAGTGCATTTTGAATAGACCCTAGATAAATGAAACGTACTGTATACAGAGTAAAAGATGACCGTTTTATAGTTCTGATGAGAATGTGTTATTTTGACACCAAAACGATCGTAAAGTTGTAATAAGGAATCCCAGATTGAATTAGTTAAATCCCATAACAATTTCTAAAAGTTACGTCTGAAGTTCTTTCAACAAAACTTCCGAATAAGTTTCTTTCATATAAAGACAATCGTGTGACTGTTGTAAAATGAAGCGTGTCAAAGAAAATGAGATGAAACAAGAAAAATTCTGACCGATGTTTCAAATTTGGTTTCAATCATCTGCGACCTTTCATTACATTCATGTCACTCGGGTTCAAGCCGAATTCCTAGATGTCAACTATAAAATAACGGACCATTAGCAAGAAAAATAACAAACCAGATAAAATTCGTATAAATCTCCCCTAAACGTAATTTTAACCGCAATTAAATGTCATTGCCGCTTAAGTTGTACGAGTACGTCAAATTTGAGGTGAAGACCGTGACGTGTCGTGTCGGTAATGCTGGGAATTATATGTAATATATGGCAATCTATTGGACTAACAAGGTTATAGATGAACATTGAGAAAATGCAGAAAAAACTGAAAAAATGCAGAAAAACGTGATTATTAACAACTATTAAAGAATGAATGTAGACAGCAGTGTAAAACAAGATCCGCATATGTTTTTCATTTTAGAGAAAATAAATTTCAAAGTGGCTGAGTGCTGTAAACACCATAGCCTCCTTGAAAAACTCTTGCAAAGTGTCAAATATTCTTATACGTGGTGTGAAGTTTTTCGATTTTTTACTTAAATGTACCTTTTTACAGAATTATATCAAATTCTATTTATTTTTTTATCATGGAATATTTCCATCAACTGAAAAAATAGAATTCATTGCATGATTTAAATATTTGTATCAAGAATTGACTCACGGGATGAAAAGATCTATATAGTGTATAATCCAATTTGTGATGTATTTGCATAAACTACTGCAAAGGTCAGGGGGATAAATCACGGTGTTAGTATTCGCTATGTCCACGTTTAAAAAAAACCGCGAACTTAAGAAAGAGTGAATAAGTTTTTAATAGATTTTAACATCTCGGGTTGTATTTGCATGGATGAAAAGATCTATATAGTGTATAATCCAATTTGTGATGTATTTGCATAAACTACTGCAAAGGTCAGGGGGATAAATCACGGTGTTAGTATTCGCTATGTCCACGTTTAAAAAAAACCGCGAACTTAAGAAAGAGTGAATAAGTTTTTAATAGATTTTAACATCTCGGGTTGTATTTGCATGGCTGGATGTTATTTTTATGTTATCCCTAATCCTCGAATAAAAAGCTCAAACGTGTCAAGAGAGAGAAAACACGCCCCGAAATTACGCAACGAGGCAATATACAATATATGAAACAAACAGAGAAGTCCGGAACTATAGGCCTTTAATTATCTATTATATTGCTTTACCTCGATGTGTCTTTTTTCCAAGTAGTTCCTGACTTCCCAAACATACAAGTCAATTTTATCGATTACCACCCGACAATTTGTGAACGTGCACATTACGCCCAGAGCTTGTATATCGTCTTGCCATCTATTTTGAAGCACATCAATAATCGTGCATTTTGACTTGGTTTCTATTCCTGATGTTTGTTGGTATTTTCATTTCCAGACAATTATTCAACGAACCAAATTTTACAATCTTTAAAGGATAAAAGTACGTTGAAAATCCTAAAATTTTTTTTTTTTTTTTTACATGTATACTTATTGTGCTAGAACTCCGCGAATAACGCTGTGTCGGGGATAATGCTTACTTGCCACAGCATTTGTATAAGAATTAAGTCAAATTTCAATACGTATTTTATCCTTTCTCTTCGTCTCAGTTTTCTTTATGCAATGAGTGAAAAGAAGGATGCTTTGGGAACTATTGCAGCAGTCGTATAGTAACTGATATCGAAGTTGAGTAGAGGAACTTATAGCACGCTTCATAAATAATGGGTATCGTTTAGGATTTATGTCCAACTTAATTACAGTGTCTATACATAAAACCTACGACGAATTATCTTTTACGCCGATCGGTAAATCAGCTGTTGAAATATATTTTCATAAAATCCGTACGGGGTGATACTTCACCCAGACATATAAACATCAAAACTCGAAATTCGAGAAAATCGCGTTCGCACATGTATAAAAATCACAGTAAAAAACGTTGATGGAAAATAAAACTAATTACAGGTGGGTATGCTAAGGGTTTTATGATGAAACACCGAGAAAGCAAAAATAGATATTTATTTACCCACAAAGTTTATATAGAAATATAAACATGCTTATTTTACGGCTTCTGTTACACATTTCTCGCCAGATACAGAATTAATCTTTTATGTCTTAATGTCTTTTATCTTATTTCAAAACTATAATCAGCGATATATATATATATATATATATATATATATATATATATATATATATATATATATATATATATATATATATATATATATATATATATATATACATATATATATATATATTGTAAAATCATTTTATTTTCGATTGTTGTATTTTTTATTTTCGTGGTTTTCCTTAAAAACCGATTTCGTTGATTTTTTTATGTTTTGAGTCCTAACACTTAATAGAGGTAGTGTTGTTTTGCAAACAAGTAAATTAACATTTTAAGAAGTTTTAACCTCAGTTCTTTTATATATTGTGCTAAATATAATACGTGGTTTTATCAGTTTCAGCTTTTGATGTATGTAAAGAAAGTAGAGCATTATACCGGTCGTAATTTTGTATAATACACAGGCATTATAACAGAGAATAGTGAAAGGCTAATAATGGTCTGTTCAATATATCCTATTATCTGTGGTTCAAGTGCAAATTTTCGTCTCGGAATTATTTTCGTTGATTTTATTTTCCCATAAAGATAACGAAATAAAATCCTCAAAGAAAATTACAGTAAACATAAATTGAAAAAGGATACTTCAGAGGAAGTAAATATAAACTGATGAATTTTTATTTTCTCTTCATTTCTACTAAGATTTCTAACTTCTAATTTTGTTTTACATTATTGGTACTTGCGTAAAGTTCAATTTCTCTCTGACGTCACATTAACTTAGAAATGAAAACAAGACGTATATAATTACGTATAATTGTGTACGATAAAAGTAATTATACAATACACGCACCTGCTTTGGAACAATTAAATATTAATAGCTAATTTGGCATCAGTCCTATTCAAAATTCTTCTACCATTTCCCAGTAATTGTCTTTACACTGTACAATGCTAATACAACACCGTGAGTTACGCTTATTTTCAGGCTTGGAAGTAGATGATTTGTATTAAATTTCAATATGGTTTAATATTCATGAACATAACCTTTGGTCATACCAACTGATTACGAGTTATATTCTTGAGGATTTAATAGAACCCCACATAAATTTGATTAAATACACTTTGATTTACATTTTTATGCGTAAAATTGTTTACTACCTTTGGAAATCGGTAGTTCCGAGATTTGGAAGTGAACATATTTAATTTTAATTCCATTAGAAATCGGAAGACTGATTTAATTATTGGAAGACTGTATAACTGACGTTACAGGTAATACCACAATAATGTCTTTCTTTTACAGGAACAAGTAAATAAACAAAAAAGACAATGGAAGACTATCTTCCTGCTGTATCTACAAGTGGGGCGTTCAATATAATCACCCCATCTAATGTTTCAATTTTCTATCGTAAATCTTTATTGTTTTATTTTATTTCTCGAGTTACATGCTGCAATTTAATTTTTGAATCGTCTTTATCGTTTGCGTTTCTTTAAAAATGGCGTTTGACGCAACACTCAACAATTTTGCAGTTATAGGATGACGACCAATCAACCATAAATCATCATTGTAAGACATTTCAACATGAATTGACCGGTCTATAAATACATTGGTACCCAAACGCTAGTATTAAATTCCACGTAGTTCTTATACATTTTAGAAAAAATAAGGAATTAATAGAAATGATGTGAAAATTAGCATTAACACCATCTGACGTGGATTACCTTTGAATCGACCATAGGTATATGGTGGAGACCATACTCAATGCACACCACGTTAAGCCATGTGCCTACAAAGTTTGCAAGCTAAGTACAACTCACGTGGATACGATAATCCACTTGCTTCATAGCATTAAAACAGTACAAAGTTAACTGCATAAAAAACATGACTGCTAAGAAATTATATAGAGTTACTTTACTATAAGAATTTATCATTATTTTTCAGATCAGTGTAAAATTTAAATCAAACCGTAATCTTCTGAACTTCTCTCTTTCTGTGTCATGCGCTGAAAGAATGTTACTACACAGCTGCCCCTGGAGGTTCAGATAGGGGGAGATAACTATGTATAAACAATTTATTGGACAATAAAAGCAACTTGATAGAGTTGCTTAAGCGGAATAATGACATAATAATGCCAGGGCCTGTTCAACATATGAACATTTCATATACAGAGGCAAACTACTTGCTGATATGTTATTATCCCCCCAGGGATATCGAGAATCGCGTTTGAAGTCAACGTTCCGCAAATTTAACGGTCGGTATTATGTTCTTGTTTACAATAAGTGTTTCACTAAATGAAATGTTGATATACTTGTCTGTACCATTTGTCATTCCTCACTTATTTCATTTAAATTTGACAGTGGACTCAAGGCGGGTACCGGTGTGGCCGATCAACAGGGGGATGCTTACTCTTCCATGGCAGCTGATACCACCTATGGATTTCCAAAAGTTCGTGTCTGTCCAGTGACCACCAGATTTGTATATTTGTCCTGGACATCTTGAAGATTAATACTTTGGTATCAGTGTTTTTAAAATTTCGTCCGATGTAATACTCAAGAAGTCAAGTAAATAACTGTTACACCTAATTCGTATTGGCATTCGTCCTTTTGGCAAACTATAATATGTGGTTTCTTAATTCAATGTCTCTCCCATATTTTAGTGCATGTAACTATTACAAACTTCACTTAAATTAAAAACCTAGTTTCCCAACTATTGCATTTCTTACATTCTGAACTCAGTAGCACAGGCTACTGCTAGGCACTTCCGCTTCCAATAGTTGTCCTTCATTTCACTGACTACCGTGCATCCGGTATCTCATTGGCTGTCCCACGTATATATTATTTTGCTTATCGCAAATTTTAATTGGTCTCTCATTTTTCATTGACCCTTTAAAATTTCAGTGGCCCTCCAATCTTTCATTTATTTTCTCTTATTTTATTGGACCCTGTTAAGCCACTCTCGCATGTTTTAATTATTTCTTCCCAAGACATTTCGTGATGCAGATAGTTACCTACATTCCATGGCCTTATAATAATTACAATAGAAGTTTTAAATCACGACTTCAATCTATTACGTACCTAATACTTCTGAGCTTTCGTATATCAGTTTGATTGGAACGATTGTTCAAAGTTTAAATGTATCAGTGTTACTTTCAGAAAATGCAAAACGGACAAATTAAATTTATAGATATCCCAACTCTATAAAATTAAGTACGTTTTTGCATTATCACGGACAATTTTATTATTATTATTATTATTATTATTATTATTATTATTATTATTATTTTAACATTATTTTTAATACTTTTGAATAATAATAATAATAATAATAATAATAATAATAATAATAATAATTATTATTATTTAATTACTTTTTTTTATTATTTTAGCATCATTTTTAATACTATTGAATAATAATAATAATAATAATAATAATAATGACTATTATTATTATCATAATTATTATTGATTATTACCATTATAATTACTATCATCATTATTATTCTTACAATTATTATCATTTTTATTACTATTTTTATTAATATTAAATACTATTGAATAATTTTTTGGGTTTATCTTTTTGGGTTACCTTTCGCTGTGTACTGGTTTCATAATTGTATGTCATTTTTGTCTTGCCTGTCAGGTTGTTTTATATTTCTTTTTTTTCAATATTTGTCTGTATACCTACCTTTCATGTTTAGATGGTATGACAAATCCGGAGAACGTTATGAAAGTCAAACTGATAGCAGAATAAACACATCTAGATAAATATAAAGTTATTTATATACTTGTGCTATTCCTGAGACTTGCTTTGCTTTTCACTTCAATTTTATGTGGCAGAAAATGCTAACCGAGCAATCAGCCGATTTATAAAATCATGCTTCAATAAAAGTTTCACACTAATTGACACCCCCTCGATAAGAAAATTCTGATTACATGCAGTGCTGATAAGTTTGTTATCAGAATTCTGATAACGGCGAAAGTAACCTGCTCGCACAAATTTTCTAATCGACTCCAATAAAATATCATTGATTGACATTGTATATTTTTTATTCATTTTTTGGGTATTTTTATTCCAATTCCAAATTAAACAAAAACTAGTTAATGCAATTGAAGGGTGTGATTAGCAACCGCACGTGAAATTAGTAAATAAAATACCGAAGTTATTTGAATTTTCCGATGCTGGGGTCATCGTAACGTTTCGTTATTGGAATAAACAAAAGGAGAGAGAGAGAGAGAGTTTATTATATGCGATCCTTTAAACCATTATTGTAATCCGGGCATTTGAAATTTTCGGCTGTCCTAGGGGTAGCTAGGCTAAAATTTGGGAAAAACCCGCATACTACTTTGATGGACGGTTCGTTGAGAAAATATAAATTGATTACAGATTTCTTGTCAAAAAAGTGTGATGCATCCATTTCCCCATACGTTATGTGTAATTTCACAGTGCGCATGACAGGTAGTAAAAAGTATACTTTATGGTGGATTACAAAAATTATTGATGAATTCATGAATTCGAAAAAATACGTATGGGGTTATGAAATCATTAGTTCTGTTTATATCGGAAAAATAAAATATTTATAAAGTTATCTGGTTTTACGAAAAATTGCAAAAAGTCTTTGAAAATAGCAAAAACATTACTGAAAATCATTACGCACAAAAATTGTAAATGATTACAAAAGTTATTAAAGATTGGCATTATTCTCAGTCATCAACAAGGTTTGATCACGATTTTGTCACTAACTATTTTGCATTATTAGTAAATAAAATGAGGTCGTGTACTCATTTTAATTACTTGTAGTTCAATGCACATAAGATGGCGGGGCGGAGTAACCTTTTGATTATCATACGGATGATTCATCTCACTATTGGGTTATGAAAAGCTGCTCGGGAAAAACATTTTATTCCTCACTGCTGTTACGGGAAAAAATGTTTCTGTACTTTCTTACCTGTGTAAACTCGTAAAGATGAGGACATGATTCACGAGACTCCCGCCAGGTTATATAAATTTTACCATGGTATATGATATTAGTAAACGACTCTTGTGTCACATATTTTTTGCATCACGCCATGATTTTTTTCAATTTCATGGAGACGTAACCAGCGTAAATTACCTATGCCATGAATCTATACCAATGCAATCAGAGCTTTGTAGTGTACACGGCTAACGTGTCAGTGTTGAAGGGAGCTTCAGTACCTGTTTTCAAGTTATATATCATGTGAAATGCATTATCATGAATTGGTAAGAACATGTATGTTTACATTCCGCTCGAAAATATTCCCTGTCACTTCGGTCCTTTGCTTTTTCTAAATACATTTCAAATCGCTTTCCGAATGTAAACAAGACTTCTACCAGTCTTATATATATAATATTAATTTTCAGAATGTGTATCAGGTGGATGTCCGAGTCTCTCTTCTCCAAAGAGCCTCCATGACCAAGTGGTTATAACATCGCGCTTTAAACCATTAAGTCCCTCACTTCTGGTCAGCGCAGGTTCGAGTCCTGCTGGAATCTAAGCTGTTTTTTGTGAGAAAGTTTGCCAGTTTACTTGCGGAAGGCCGGTGGTCTCTTCCCGGGTACATTGTAACTGGGTTCTCTCCTCCACCATTAAAAAATGTCCACCAACATATAACTGAAAAATTGATGAGTGTGGCGTACAGCACCATTCAAATCCATTAGAACACGACAAATTAGATGTGTAAATGATCTCAACATGAAGAACAATCGCGAATCCCAAACGGGGTAAGACCAGGTGTCCGGAAGGAGTGAGCGTCCCCTGCTGGCATGCCACAGCCGTCGCAAATGTACCATGGAAACCTTTCTAGATCGATGAAAAAGTCAAATTCGTTGTAAAGGTAAAGTTCGAGGGAAATCACGATTAGCACAAAAAGCACGAAAATATATGTCAACAATTTTACATAGTGTCATAATCACGAGAAAAAGCAAATATACACCAGATGTATGAAGTGTATCAAAAAATTACAACATCTCAAGATAAGGGAAAGGAACATCTTACATATATATTTTTATACGTGTAATATGCGTAATGAAATATTTCAATATCTTTTTAACTACATGTATTTAACTTTGGTATAAACGGAAGATTTATAATTTGGCGAAAAAATACCAGATATCTTTAAAGATGTCACCTGTATGAACCAGACCACACGTGAGGTAAACATTCTAATCGCAACCTTCATTTTTTTTTAAAAAGAAATTTAATGTTTTATGTTTTCAATTTTTATATATGTCTTTTTGTCAGTAACACCACTGGATATGGTGTCCATGTCTATGTCTCCTAAATGCTTGAGCATATTCAGCATGCAATCATTTCATATACAACGCTGAAATGAATGCTGAATTACCTGTACGAAACGATCAGTTGAATTGTCTTTACTGAGTGGGGCGATGAGATATATCTAGTTCGTTTTTATTTGTATTGGGTGTGTGGACTCGTGATTGGTGTGACCTGTTGGCAAAGGAGGCTCTCTCCTCCATGGCAACGGGTATCACCGCTGGATTTTTCTAGTGATCTGTATTTGGCCGAGAGTATGCATATCTGTGATTCGTCTTGTATACTATCTACCAGTTAACACTTTGGCATCTATATATGCATATTGTATATATCTTTGTAAAGAAACACCTCAAGTGCCTAGATTTAACCCCAAACACAAACGGTGGATTGATTCTTTCTTTGCGAATGATCAAATTACAGCCTACTAGTATATTTCTCTTGTTAGAAGCATACACGAATTTGTATCAGATCAAAATGTGCCCAGTCTCTGTTGGTCCTGTTTAGTATATTCATTCCAAAATGACATTTACTGTCGTTTTAACAAGATGAGAACATTACAAAAAAATCATTTCGACGGTTCATTCATCGGTGTCCATTGCGAGAACGAATGCATAACAAGACGATAGTTGGTCGATGACCACCAACGAATGTTGAACCTGAATGTTTTCGCACACATACCTTCACATTTACAAGTTGATTTTGAAATTTAAAACCTTATCTTCAGCAGGATTAATGGCATTTGTACCGATTTACTTTTACGGCATAATGACCGCATTTGCAATAACCGTTTCACTAAAGGTAATGTTGTTGTGTTACCTGTTCAGTGATAGTTGCAGAATAATCTGTACCAACAGTTAACTTGATTTAAATAGACCATGGCCGGGATGGCGTGAGACCGGTCGACACTTTCTCCTGCTCTCACCTTTGGATTTTCCCGTGTTTGTCAATTTGTCACCAGATTTGCATCTCCTGAACCTTTGGCCAGTGTATACTTTAGTATCTGTGTTTTGTATAGAATCCATAAGGGGCCTCCGTGACGGAGACAGTGGTTAGAGCATTGCGCTTTAAGCCATTAAGTCTCTCACTTCCTGTCAGCGCAGGTTCGAGTCTCGCTGAAACCTAAGCTGATTTTTGTGAGAAAGTTTGCCAGTTTACTGGCGAAAGGTCAGTGGTCTCTTTTTGTAATGGGGTTCTCTCATTAAAAACTGGCCGCCACCATATAACTGCAAAAATGTTGAGTGTGGCGTAAAACACCATTCAAAAATTCAAATAAAATCAAATCCATTAAGGTGTACATTATTTAACATTATAAACACCATACCAAAGTTATAGCGTTGCATAATAAGAGTCAAATACATATGCCAAAGATGATCGTTTCTGTCAATAAGACCCCATAAGTGGAGCTGGACTTAAGGATAAAAGTGGAGTGTCGAAACAGAAAGTGGTACCATACGAAAGTGGTGCCAAAATATATAACCTATTGTTTTCCAAAGTCCACCTATGAGTAACTACACGGTGATTATCTTCGTTTTTGGGTTTAGAAATCAAACGATAATACGTTTTAACATCTGAAATCATCAGAGCGCTTGTCCACATTATTGTATTTATCATTTCATATTTGTTTATCTTAGTATATTTATCTTAATTAAAATATCATTCCTTGCGTTTACTTTAAAACGGTATCCCCAGTTACGACGCCCAGAGGTGACAAATTGCTAAAACAAATATTGCTCAGGTGCTAAAGCATCTAAGATTTTTTTTTATCGATTTATCAAAAGCATATGTACCAATATTGTTAAATGTATCTTGAAGATTCATCTTTGATGAATTATATGTTCTTATAAACATGATGCTGTGTTTTCTTATAATGTTGTTTGCCATATTGGTATCGCCAGAAGTATTGTGTATTCTGTTCCTTATGTGATTAGAGAAATAATATATGAATATTAACAATGTATTCTGAATATTTCCATTCATTTTATATTGTTAATTATATGATATTGTCTGCATCTCGTATTATATCGTGACTATATGTGTTCCATTTTTCATTGTTACATTGTTAATACATACTGTGGAACAACATTTGCACTGTGTTAGGCAATATCACCCATATACTTACCTGTACATCTTGTATATACATTGTGTATTGTATGGTTCACGGAATAAATTAATTGAACTGAATTGATATCTGTGATTTTCACATAATATATAAAAAATATAAAAATACAATTTGCAAAAACTCAAATTATAAGCTTTTAATTATGTTGTTTTGTTTCAGCTTATTTAAGTATTACCAAGCTGATTTTTCCTAAGATAATTTTGATCATTCTACCCGGAAATCTGTGTTAGATAAAACTGTATCCATTTCTGCTCGTTGTAGTTGCAATCATGTCACCTGTACAAAAATCTAAAATTAGAAATGAAAATTGTGTAGTCAATAACTTTGATCATTGAACTAACCCTATCGAGTGATGGTAGAAATGGAAGTAATTCATGTACCACGTGATACCCGATAACGTTTGTGCGGGACTATTGCTTCTATTAGTGATGAAATGCCGCCAGCAGACGATATTCCGCGGTAACGTCATTTCAGCGGGAAGATTACTTAGAGTTAGGTTCCATCACAAGTAGAGATACTCTAATTTTACGGTCGGTATAATAGTCTTGTTTGCGACTACTCTGTTTCACTAAGTGAAATGTTGAGTTACCTGTTCGATGGCAATTGTTGAGACGTCTGTATCAATTATGACGAAGATTTGTTCCTCATGTATTTCATTTTAACTGTGGACTCACGGTGGGTGTGACCGATCGACAGGGAGTGCTTACTCCTCCGGGGCACCTGATCCCACCTCTTGATTTGAAGAGGTCCGTGTCTGTCCATTTTTTACCCGATTTGTACCTATATCCTGGACATCCTTATGATTTATACCTTGGCATCTGAGACTATTTATACTAGTAACAAACATTATCGGTTATAACGTAGTAAATGAATCAGTCCCATTCTTCACATCTCTTTACATGAAGAAGACCTCGGTAGCTTTAATAATCATCAGGTTGGGTCAAAGAGAGATAACTCTTGTCCTTTGTTCAAGTGGATAGACAGAAAGAGAAACAAAGAGAGACAGAGACCGCGAGCTTTCCTAAACCATGTATTTCCGTCACAGCCACAAAATCCAATTGAAGTCATTTTTTGTATTCAACATTTGCGTGTATTCGCAAGAGGAAACTCAAAAAAATATTGTTGATATTGCAGAGAACCTATGCTGACCCCGAAATTGAGATAGGTTTTACATCTGATGCGCGTGTAATCTATGAATCAAAGTGTATCACTTTATATACACGTGTGTGTCATTAAGACATTAAGGCAGATAAGATTGCGCACATAGAAGCGCTACAAACATTAATAATGCGCTCGTTAATTTTCTTTTTAAACATTCTGCTGTAGTAACATTTGTTGAGTAGTATTAATAAACACTCTAATAGTTTAATATACCAAATGGTATATTGTTACAATTTTTTCTAATGATATGTTGTAAAATAGCAATTTGTTTTCATTTGCTGTAAATAGTTAATGCAACAACGAATTCGGAGACTTTGTACATAAGCAAACGGAATAACGACTGATAATAGATAGGTCCGTGATGCTTGAGTGAGTTCCAATGTGATATATATGATATATATATATATATATATATATATATATATATATATATATATATATATATATATATATATATATATATATATACATATATGAAGACTAACTGTATTTTATCGAACAATTTACTTTTATTCTGTACTATTTAGATATATTTACAATTACAAAAATCGATATACACAGTCAAAGTCTTAAATTCCTATATATTTTGTGAAAATTGCTTGAGAAACTCAGTTTGGCAATTATTTGCTTGCAAATAATTAATTCAACATTACTATTTGTATATGCATACGAGACAGTCACTGGACCTGACCTTATTTTGACAAAATAAATAAGAATATCAGAATATTTATGTCTATGTATAGCTCATATTTGTTATTGTACTCCAATTTAAGTAGTACTAAAACTTACATCATTTTGAAAACATTCAGCTAATACCACTTTTACCAAAAGTTTTTAGCTTATAATGCAACAACGACGATAATGAAGATGATCAATAAATAAAGATAATATTGAAATAAAAACAACAATTCTCCTAAAACAAATAACCAATAAACAAAAACAAATTAAAAACAATATCAATTTCTTTCAAGTCATAACAGATTATGGTCAAGATAAGAGGTTCAATTACAAAACCAGATGACAGATAAATTACATAACAAAATATCTATCAGATAACTTGAAATGTATTATATTTATGGTACTTTTCAAAGATCTGCTCGGGAATTATTGTGTAAAATTACGTATTTTGTAGTAACTTGATTTTTGTTTGTTTGTCCTCTTATATCTTTTCAGGAATTCTTTTTACTCATATGGATAAGTAACTAGGTGTACATTTTGACCTGTGGTATGGACTGACGCCAATGGAGTGAGGATGTTTTTACCCGTCACATCTACTGTGACATGGACCCATGTCTCTGTAACAGTCACTTTAAAGAATGCAGCTACCATTCGTTAAACTCTTTGGTATGACCTGGGAATCGAACATCTCGTTTGCGAGTCGAAGTTTAACATAACTAAAGTAAACGACATATTACCTGGCGGTTTGGAGTCACGCGAACATATTTTTTTACCTGAACGAGGATAAAATTTTAGTAATAAAGCACAAAGACTATACCTACGGGTATACAGTGAGAACAAAACGTTTTTCCTGTGAAGCTTAACATAACGGAAAAAGTCATCCGTATGATAATCAAAAGGTTACTCCGCCCCACCATCTTGCATTCATATTATCGTGTGTAAGGTTATTTCCGCTCAAAATGTATATAAAATGAAAAGCATAATGAAAATGACTTCAGTTAGGGAACACCCTTTCAATGATAAACGAAATATCCACGGCAACGTGGACATAATCAGTACAGCGAGGAAATGACTATTGTTTCCTATGACTGAAGTCAACAATTTAACCAGGCCACATTGTCCTGACATTCACGGCAATTATATTCCCTTGGGAACTCGAGCAGATCCTGAATTAGGGTGACAACTTAATGAGACTACGGAGAATGTTGACGGAAGACAGGCCAATTTCTAATTAATTGGACAGTAAAGTTATATATTGAGCCGTGCCCGTAACATGTGTTTCTAATTTACTTTCTTTTGACTCCATACTAGAAATTATTTTGGGGTGATTTTAATAGTCACAAATTAAATAATGACACGCAACACAAACCACAGGCGTACCGCCTTTACACATCGATAAAGCAAAGCATTTGTATGTAGACTATACGAATAATTATATATAATAAACTTAATGCTATAAGGGTCTCCCTCTTATGCACAGAAATACTCACGCTAAAATACTCGATTATACATACATCCCGTTTCACCACACACAAACACACAAACACACA